>JABWIB010006084.1:0-23884 GCA_016617825.1 Platyplectrum ornatum
CAACCCTCCAGCAACACAGCCCAACCACAACCCTCCAGCAACACAGCCCAACCACAACCCTCCAGCAATACAGCTTAACTCTACCCTTCCAGCAACACAGCCCAACCACAACCACAACCCTCCAGCAATGCAGCCTAACTCTACCCTTCCAGCAACACAGCTTAACCCCTAACCTAAGCTCTTATGTACTATCTACATACTAACCCTCCACCCACCTTGCGCACTGTAAGTATGTACCATTGGTAAAACTGACCTTTACAGAGGTTTGTATAAAGGTCCTGCATGGACTGCGCACTTTGTTACAAATTCTGGATCCGGTCCATTGTACCTCAGTACCTACACGACAAGTAATCCGACCCGCTAACCTGAATGCACAATCTTCAAGAATATCTGCATGACAAATAAATGTGTCAGGTTCTGAATTCTGGTATTGTGCAGGACTGGGCTGGGGCGGGGGGTAAAGGTGTTGCATGGATTTTTAATGCCATTTGGGAGACTGAGCATTGGGAAACCACGGCTATACAGAAATCCTATCTGCATAACCTTTTATTAACTTGTATTTTTGAAGACCGGCTTCACGTAAGCAATTTATCTGTGTTCCCAGCGTGCTGGAAATATTCGAAATAATCAATGCTGCAATTATGTTTCATTCAGTTATATAACAATAGGTTACTAGTAGAAGGCAGCTGTGAAAATCATGTGCCTGACAATAGTTCTTATAAAATGATTATCATGACAGTGTATGCCTTGCTGTTATAAATGTACCCCTTGCATTTCCTCACATGGAACAGTTTAGAGTTAAGCTATAGATTATGGGGGGCAGCCCTGCAATCTTCCTGCTGAGAGTGACTGTTTCACACATGTAGAAACGTGTAATGTGAGATATGTGTGCATGAGGCTCAGCTTATATAAACCAGAAGCATTGCTTCATGCATTAATCCTTAAGCGAAAGCGGGAAATACCATTATATTGCTGGCAATGTAACTGACATACATGTATGAAATGATTCGCTTCAATTCATAAAAATGGAAGGAAAGTATATAGTTTACTTTGGTTTAAGGTAAGATGAAAGACTGCTAGCTCTGATGTTTTTCATAGTTAAACATTCTTTAAATGGCTCCAGTGAGATTTTAAACTGGATTCATTTGGATCAGGTTGTAGATATTTTACATTAAAATAACCACATTAATCATCGCTGTGTATGCTGTAAATGTCTGGTTGATTTGTCTGGCTCTGTTATTTGGCTTTATTGTATTTGGGATACAGGTCTACGCAAGACCAGAGTTCTCACACAGACCTGCGGGTATATGGGAGAGGTGAGTGAACTCTACTGTCACTCCCCTTCTTGTGTAGAAATGGAAGGTGATAGAGAGTGACTCCGCATGGACCACCAAAACCCTGCCCCAAATGTTCCCTCACCCCCTGCCCAGGGGGATGAATGGTGAGCTCTTTGCCCGATTACCGCACAGTGCTTGCGGGGCCCTGGATCTGGCCCTAATGTGGAGCAATGTAAAAAAAAGTACAAAACTGGATATGAGCTGAGTGGCAGTGAAGACACAGTACTGACTCACATGTGGGCAGGGGGAGGCCATTTCCCTCACATTAACTGAGTTACGACTCCAGGATCCTAATGTCTTGATTGGTACCTTATGTACTGTATACAGCATATTCAGATATATACTGGAAGATTGCTGCATGTGCACAGTGAGCAGAAGATGCTTGCATTGCGTACGTCTGGGCCTGGTTCCATGCAAGGGACCTGGTGTAAGGGACACGCTGTACCTAAGTGCGTGTTTTCGTAGAATAACACACCTCTGGATAAGATGCAGGGAAAAAGGGCAGACTGGTCCCTGCAATCAGAGCTGTACGCAGTGCCCCGTCCTTATGCGCCCGTCCTGGTATGTGGATGTGCAGTGCTGGATTTCACTGTGCATCCGTATGAAAAACAGCTGGATGCGCAACTCTGGTTCGGCCACAAGGAGTGTAAATGAATGACATTTTGCATACTCACCTTATCATACAGTTCTGTGCAGCACAGGTAGGTGTCTGTGCATGGTGTCATATGTTCAGGACAGATGATTAGTTCTTCTGGTTTAATGTGGATTGGAATGCTCAGCACTACTTTCCATCATCATGGTCTCATGCATGATTGCATTGCTGTGTTCTTAGCTGAAATGTTTTGGTCTTTTATAAATATAATTTAAGGGAATGCAGCATGTCAGTCTTATTCTGTTTGCACATTTTAAGCTTGGTTCCTTTAACACATTTCCAAGGACGTTCTTCCCTCTGGCTGTCTCTATGGATCGGCCTCCTTGGTGGCCTGCCATATTCTGTTGTAGTGTATAGTTTGGAGAGGTGATGTGAAATCATTGAATTAATGAGTGAAATGTTATTTGCACCAATCAGCAGCCGGCAATGTGCGTCTCTTTCTTCCTCTTTCCCTCCATCTTCCTCTCTCCCCTCTCATTATTTCCATACAATTCCTTTTCAATGTTCCAAATAACAGGACGTAACATTTTGTAGCATTGGCTTTCTATAATGGGGACACATAATCAATGCTAGCATAGCTTCTCTGTGACCTTCTCCCTGTACAATAAGTAAATGATGCAGAACCATATGTATATCGTCTGGATAGCCTTGCAGTGTACTGGCATGTAGTAATTCCATCTGCTGTACCGCTATTATTTCTTTTAGGATTATTATGGGTGATTTATTGATTTGTAGGGTACCACAATACTTTGTAGTGCTGCAACACTGAAACATGATGGAGTGCCACGCTGGCTTGTATTATTTATATTCCTGTTAATATAATGAAGAATGTTTTTCATTCTTCTCTGCGATTGCCATCCCGAAATGTGGATTGTGGAAGTATTTTTACCATATACAGACCTAAAGAATATTACTGCTAGTGGTGTCTACACCTTTACAGTGTGCTCCAATAAAGCTGCCTACTTACCTTGAATAATGGAAGCTGAAGGGGACATTTAGAAAGTATAGTTAATAGAAAAGAAAACATTTTTATAATTACATTGTTGATTATTGATCATTATGGGTAATAATAAAAATAAGTGCTTGGCTTCCATTCAAGCATTGGGAACAACAGTATTGGGTCAAAGCCTCACCTGCAATATAACAGTTTAATTTACTAGCAAATGAGACCATAGGATGTAGAAGTCAGTGCAATAGCCTCATTTTCTACATAGATAACACTGACAGCTATCTGTATCTATTTCAACATATTCTGTATGCCGGCAGTCATTTATATGAATAGAGTAGTATGCCAAAGTCTTTCACATGGACTTTCCTCTTCCCCAACCTTCCCATGGCCTAACCCTAACTACTATAGTACTATACTAAAAGGCATACTACAGCCATTCATAACGCCGGTGCTGCTGGCTCAGGGGAAGGTTAGGCGACAGAGAGGGGAAGGTTAGGATTAAGCAATGTGGAGGGGAAGGCTGGGGATAGGCAGTGGGGAGGGGAAGGTTGCGGTTAGGCAGTGGGGAGGGGAAGGTTGCGGTTAGGCAGTGGGGAGGGGAGAGTTAGGGTTAGGCAGTGGGGAGGGGAAAGTTGTGGTTAGGCAGTGATTAGGTGAAGGTTAGCATTAGGCAGCTGGGGGGAAGGTTGGGGAAGGGGAAAGTTAGGGTTATGCAGGGGAAGGGGAAAGTTGCGGTTAGGCATTGGGAGGGGAAAGTTTGGGTTAGGCAGTGGGGAGGGGAAAGTTGTGGTTAGCCAGTGGGGAGGGGAAAGTTGTGGTTAGCCAGTGGGGAGGGGAGAGTTAGGGTTAGGCAGTGGGGAGGGGAAAATTAAGGTTAGGCAGGGGAGGGGAGAGTGTGGCTTAGGCTTCGGGAAGGTTGGGGCTATATAGCAGGGAGGGGAAGTTTAGGGTTAGGCAGCGGGAAGAGGAGGGTTAGGGTGGTGTAAGGTGTAAGATGTAAACATAAAGGTGTGTATTATTGACGTAGTTAGTGCCAAGCAAAGCATGATTAACAGAAATAAAAGCTTGCGATGTGCCTGTAACGCCACATCCAGTGTCAGATTTGACTTATTTCATGGTCATGTTTAACCAGATTGCTGAGGTTATTAGAGCTGTTCCTAAACTGTTTTAGATAAAAGAGAAAAATAACTTAGTGTGCATTTATTGTGTCACCCTGAAGAGTAAATATTGTGTTACCATGGCTTGCCAATAGGAAGTTGTTTCTGTGCTGGTATAGCAGATTATGCAATTCTTCCTGACAAGGTGAAGATGTTACTGAATGACAAAGCAAAACCCGTTCAAGTTTACTTCTATAGCAACAATAGCATTCTCCTGGATACCAAAGAGGCGCTGCAGCGCTCATTTCCCTGAATGTGCCATTATCATGAGATAGTAAGTATATCACTATTCTACATATACATATATACATGAATCATTTCCCTGAAATTACCATTATCATGGGATAGTATCACTATTTTACATATATATATATATATATATATATATATATATACATGAAACATTTCCCTGAATGTGCCATATCACTATTCTACATATACATAGATACATGAAACATTTCCCAGTGTCACATTCAGGGCATGAAGAAAAGGCTCCTAAACCTTAGCCTGGGGTTCTGGGTCCTTATGAAATGAATGGATGTGGAACAGTAAGGCTCATAATTAGAAGGTTAGGCAGACCGTGCTTAATTAGGAAATCTAGGCAGCATAGGAAGAATTTAAATGACAGAATTCCTGGTGTTGCAAACATATTCTGAAATATACACTTCCCAGGACAAAATACAAGAGAAAATCCATTCGCCACAACACCATAAAGAAATAGGATGAGAGCATTCTTATATTATCCAGTGTGATTTCACTTTATCTTGGTTGTTTTGTCTTCTTTAATATAGGGCCGTGTAATATGCTGAGCATGTACAGTACTGATGTAAGTCATTTTAATTGTGCTTGTATTACACAAATATACTCTTGTCCTGGATTCTGTGACCTTGCCTGGGATTAGAGAAGCCATGTGACGCAGTGGCACAATGCCACATCTAGGTCTCCGCAGTGCGATGTTGCACAAATCTTTTAATTCATTATTCATAAACAAGTCACTTTCATAATACATATCAGGATTAAAATATCATAGATGATAAAGAATGAATAATGACATTTAAAAGAATTGATTGATGTCAGAGTACTTTATAAAGCTGTAAAGCTATTCTTGTTGTAGGGAATGGCATGTACGTGATACATTGTGGGGAAGTAACTAACCGTACAGCAGATTTATTGACTGAGAGCTTCGATTATTTTCTGTTGAATGGACCTCTGCCACAATCTGTCGATCATGTTCCATATTAATACCCTCCCAAAGGATTAGGGCAGCATAGTTAAGAGGAGAGTTGAGGAGAAAGTAACAAATAAAAATTGTGATGTTTGAGCAGAGATGATGTTTCGGTGGCATTGTCCAGTGGTTTTTGGCAAGTTTGGTAAGTATTAAGGTATATCATAAGGTAAGTTGTGATGCTGTCATGTTTATTTAGAAGCTAGAATTATTATTTTTAGTGGTAAAAGCAAATTACCAGTAGGAGTAAATATGGAATCACTTATCAGTTTTGACTAAATATGGAATATGATGTGGGGATGTCAGAGACATGATGGAGACATTATATAGACATGCAGAGAAGTGAGGAGGAATGGGATGAATGTTTTATGAGTTACGTTACATTTCTGTTGTTGTTTGAGTCAATGGGCCAGATTCAGGTCTTTAGGCACTCCTGACTAAAGCTGGATATTGTTCTAGCCTTGTACCCCCACTAAAAAAAATACAAGTATTAAACCCCGTACTGGCCTATCTGCAGCCGTGACTGGGCACCGCAGAGGTGCTGAACAGAGTACCTGCAAGCATGCAGAACTTCCTCTCCAGCCGGAGAGAAAGCGTCGGGGGAGCAGATGGGCACTTTTCCGGTGCCCAGCCACAGCTGCAGATAGGTGAATATTGGGTTTATTATAGAACATAGAAGATCTGATCATGTGTGTCAAGTAGTGACTAAGGGCCAGATTCAGATTTACACACCCATGACTTACACTCATGGCTAAAGCTGTCCATATACTATAAGATAAATTATTCCTGTTGACAGGAAAATAAACTGTATATTGACATTATAAACTAAAGCAGAGCTAATATTTAAAATGTTTTTTGTCATAGTATATATGGTAAAGAAATATATACTTGTCATTTAATATTTACAGATAGAGAATAAAGTCACAAGCACCTAGAACCCTATTATTGCATTACTGGAAAAAGACACTTGTCTGATGGTCATGGTTAAAGCAGTGTGTGTTGAGATTAAGGCTGACTGAGCTAGTTATTATATTATTGTATATCATAATATTTCCATGAAAATTATGTTGACTTAAGGTGGCCATTCACGGGCCCGAATGGATGGCCACATATAAAAACCCCCAACGGCGAAAAAACGCAGGGGAATGTAGACAAACGGCATCAGTGATCAAACAGATTTTCCGATTGATTGGATAAAATAGAAAATAGAAAAAAGTAAAAGAAGGTGATTTAAAGGGCCCCTTTGGCAGCTTAATACACTCCTCCTTAGATTTCAAGTCAGCCAGCCTGTATCAGTAGTCTTGCCATCCCAGTGTCTAATAACACTGTTGATGGCTCCAGCACTATGGGGCCGATTCAATCCCTCACGAAGACAGGAAAAAACGTGAAGTGCGCGTTTTCCCGTCTATTACGGGACTGAAACCTTGCATCTTTTTGTACGCACCTCTATGAGCCGCGAACGAAAAACGTGAGTTTTCCTGCCTTACGCAAATAGCGTAAGGCAGTAAAACATCGCGCGAAGGGGATTGAATCGGCCCCAATATGTTTGCAGTCATCATCTTAAAAACAATAGTGACCTTATTAAGTAACCATGTAAAATATGCACATGGTAACGCTAGGCTAACACATTAGTTCCACTCTGTACATTTCCAGTGGAAAGGACTCACTAAAGCGCAATGATAGGCAACCTACAAAGGCCACATAGTACTTTCCTATACATTTTCAAACGGACACAGTTTAATCTTGGCAAAGTTATTAAAAGTTAAAATAATACAATGAATCAAACAATGAGACATATATATATGCAATACATAGAGAATACCGGTGACTGCAGATTAGTTAACTTGTGTTCTGCTCTTGTGGAAGCTGATATGGAGAATAGAATTGAATAAAGACATAAAAGACCAAACTAATAAATTCTTGTCAACTGCCAATTACTGTACTAAAGAACCTGACTGACAGCTACAGGTGTGCACTGAGGAAAGTGAATGGTATAAAAGTCAATAATGGTATAATTTTAATTTTAGTTATGCATAGTCATTTTTTGTACAGACATGCAAATATACTATTATACAATTAATTATACTTTTGTCTTACTGTTAAAAAGCTTATGGATGCCAGATTGATAAGATTGACAGTGTGCAATTTCCTATCAGTGGTAAACGTTTACATTTTATTATCCATTCGGCAATGTATGAAAAGATAACTTGTAGCCAACAGGTTACAAGTCACAATGATGTGCCTCAGTGTGCAAGTGGCCTGATACTTGGATCATTTCGATTTCTTTCTTTCTTTAGTTTGTCTTGGAACCACATGAAAGTTTTCTGTATTTACAGATTTATCAGTTTTGTAATTCTCAGTTTTCTTTTTCGTTCAGGTCACAGTGAGCTATGCAAGACAGCCAGAGGAATAAGGATCTTCCGAACAATAGACACAAACACTTCAGCAGGGTGATGCCACGGTTATATGACAAGGAATTTGGACTCGGAGCTCTATTATCACTGAAAGCTGCTTAGCTTCTAATGAGAAGGACTAATTCCATCCGGACAGTCTCACCTTAAAGATAATCAAATGTCATTAATTGCTACTGCAGTTCTACAGCTTGAAATGCACATGTAGAACAGCCATTGAACATACACCAATCCCGTGAACACTGGAATATAAGGGATCGCAAATTCCTCAAGTATCAGTCAGATAAAAGTTGGCTGGCTTTTCTTACATGACTTTACGTGTTCCAACGTGAGTAGTTCACTGCAAATAACTGTAGTTTCTCTTCTTTTGTCATTTTTAATCCATTTCTTGCATATGAACTGTGTCACAGTGGTTCAGCATAACAAAGTTCAATCTTATATCTGCTAATTGGAGAAGGATAATTATGTAAATAGAACAATCCTTTCTGAGCAAACATAAGAGGGCTGAAAGTATTGTAAAGTTCAAGAGATCATTCCTATGTGTTATTTCTGCAGCCCTGACACACCCCTCTCAGTTCTCAGGAGCAAGATCAGCAGTCTGTGAAAGACTCAGTGTCGAAACTCACTCTATCTGGTGGTATGCCAAAGAAACATAAGTGAAACAAGAAGTCTTTCAAAGTACAACACAGAGGATATGTGATATCAGCAACACGACAACTGCAGGACATGGAGAACACAGTGTCTATTGCAAGTTGCCTGGGTGAATTAAATCTGAAGGATGAAAAACCTGGCGTGTCCACAAACGGCACACGTGAGCCCACATCTATAGATGGTTTGGAGACCAGCAGCAGCTCTGTTCAGCTTCCACATAAGGAGATAGACAATTTGCACCATACTGAGACTAATGGTGGCTACAATCATCCGCCTCAGAGTGTTGTGCAACCCCTTCTTAATCTGGAGAACTCTGGGCAAGTATCATACAATGACACTGAGGAGATATCCGTTTCTGAACCACTGAGTGATGGGAGCATGGTGACTGGAGGGAGCCAGTGGGACATGAACACAACTAATGCCACCTCAGAATCAGAAGAGGATGGAGAAGAAAGAAGTTTATCTGAGTCGGTCTCATTTAGTGATAGCCTCCAAGAGCATGGAAAACAGTGGGGGAACCAACAGAATAAAGACTGGGCTATCCACAAATCTAGTAACTCAGATGGTCAAGATAGGAATATTGCCCTTGAAATTACTGGAGAGCCAGACCTAGTGATTGAAGTGACTGGTGGTCAAAGGATCAGAGCTCATAAGTCTGTTTTAGCGGAGAAAAGTGATTATTTTAGAGCTCGATCATCAAGAGATATACTTAAGATAAAGGGCGTGAGTTACCAGACTTTACAGTTACTTGTGGATTATATTTATAGCTTGAAACTGGAGGTGAAGCTGGACAACGTAGTGGAGGTAATCAGCGGGGCAAAATTCCTGCAAATTCCTTGTGCTGTACAATGTGCCATGGACAGCATGAAATCGCAGATAACACTCAAGAACTGCTATCAGGTTCTTCACATTGCCAAAAAGCAAAGACTAAATGAACTCAAGGAGGCTGCCTACAAATTCATGAGTGATCATTTCCTACAGGTTCTGAGAGACCAAGCCGTCTACGGTAGACTGACAGGGGCAGAGAGAGACCTTATTCTGCAACGCAGAATGGATGGAAAACAGTATTTGGCTGTGGCAGACATCAATGATGCATTTGAGCGATTGAGTAGTAGTAGTAGACCTCAAAGCCGAGAGAGCAGTAGGCCACAAAGCCCCTCATCAGTTCTGTCACTGGAGGATGATGGTACCAGCTATCAGGTACATTGCTACAATGAATCCACTAGAGACTGGAGGACTCTCACTAAATTGCCAGAGGAAGCAAATACCAAAGGTTGTGGGGTATGTGTTCTTTATAATTATCTCTTCATAGCTGGTGGCATTAAAGGTAGCGGAGAAAAGGCAAAACTTTCTGACCAGGTCTTTTGCTACAACCCTTTAACTGACTCTTGGGATAAGGTTCGCCCACTCTCCCAGCCCCGTTCTCAGCTAAAGCTCCTGGCTCTTGATGGCTATCTTTATGCTATTGGGGGTGAGTGTCTTTTCACAGTGGAAAAGTATGACCCTCGTCTGGACCGTTGGAGTTCAGTAGCTGCATTACCTAAGGGTGCATTTGCTGTTGCGCATGAAGCTACAACCTGCAATGGGGAGATTTATGTATCAGGTGGGACTCTTTTCTACCGTCTACTTAAGTACGACCCCAAGCGAAATGAATGGCAGGAGTGTCCTTACAACAACAGCCGTCGGCGCTCTGCTGGCATGGTATCCCACAAAGGTTGCATCTACCGGTTTGATGTTAGCCGTGAGCATGGCCTTAGTGTTTTTACTTACAATTCAATGGCCAGACACTGGAGTGAGGGGGTCAACCTGCGTCCTGGTACTGGATCACCACCCTCAAATTTGCCCTTTCGGTGCACAGTGATGGGTAATAATATCTACTGCTTGAATCGAGCTACATCAGTAAGAGTACCACTACCTCCAGATGGATCTGGAGGTGAGATGAGTAACTGTGAACCAGAGTACTTTCCATCACCAGAAGATGCTAAGGGAGTCTTATTTTCATTTGTTCTCACTTTGCCAGAGATCAGATATGTACAGTAAATTAGTCTATTCATATGCATAATTAATTTTTCATTGGCATGTTTTTATGTTTATTGATTTACATGACCAAATACATGTATGCCAAGTTCACAATATTACATAGAATGCATGACAATTAATGTACAAAGTTCACAATAATGTAAGAATACAAAGATTTATCGGGAAACTTACTGTTGTAAGTAAAACTGACATACGGAAGCGAACATGTTATAGTCAATTTGCTGTGTACTTAAGTTGCGCCACACTGTGGATCAATATTTGTAGTAAAGAAATCAGTATGGCAAATGAAATAATCTCTGTAACGCTGCTACATTTTAGATCTCTGCATTGAAATGAACTGGATATTACACTGTAACATTCCATAGTTTAAACGACTACACGTAAAAAATATGCACCAATGTTTAGACACTTCTGGTAAATCTATTACTGACAATATGACATACACAAGATTAATCTGAATCAACCAATCATACAGTACCTTACAGTTCAGGATGAATGAGTGTTGCTTTGCTTTTACCTATATGCATGCTGACATGCATGGGACATTGCAGTGCACTTTTGAATAATAAACCCATAGTTTCCCATGCACTGAAGTGGTTGGTCACTGTAAAATACATTGCACATAGAGCAGCAAATGCTATTATACCTTTTTGTTTATTCTGCAAGATTGCTCTTTGCTTTTTCCTGGTAATGGTTGCTGCTTATTGACCCATGTATAACATTTCAAGTCACAATGAGAGATATTTGGCTGCTGAGTTTTACAATTAGAAAGCTGTATGAAGTGTAATGGAAACGGTCCTAACGCCATTTCTAACTAGAAAAACCTTGGATAACGTTCTATGACACAGGGCTAGATCCAGATGTCAGTATGTTCAGTGTGCAGAACTTCTCGGTAGTGAGAGGGTAGAATACTTCCTTAGCATGCATGGCGCTTCCAAACCCAAGATCCTACCTTAACTATATGCATCTGCCCCATGTGTTTAAAGGGGGATCGCACACAAGGGTTTAGCCAAAGCTCTTACTATACAATTTAAATATCTTCTTCCAAATGCTTGTACATGATGTATTGCTTCTGAGTGATCCTTGATTCCCTGCTGGGATCCTTTATGATGCTGGGGCGTGATGACCTGCCCTTCATACAAGATGTATGTACGTGTGCACAGGCTGTCATACTGCAGTCTAGTATTGATGCCTTTCTCTAATTCACTTAGCCGTATTGGAAAACCTGCACATATATAATTATATAATTTACAAGAAATATTAATATATGAATATATTCATATGAATAATATATAAGGAATGGAAATCTTGTATATGAAAAGGAATAATGTACCATCTAGAGTAAATTATGAATATTGGAAACCATGTCAGTTGTCCTTGACCTCTATTGATTTACTGTATGCTTACATAATGCCTTGGTGAATTGTAATATCTTTATGAATTAGGAACTATATCATCTGCTATAATATTTTCAGGTCTCACAATTGTTTGATCTTATATAGAATTTTATTAATGTCACTTGATAGTGTGATGAGATGGTAAAGTAAACAGAGGAACATTCTAATAGGTGGTAATGTATTTGTTAAAAACGCCATAAAACCATACTTCCCATCTGCCCTGCCTTTGGTGGTGGGGTAATCCCATTTTAGGGGTTCTGCCCCTCTGTCTTGCCGCCAGGAAAGTTTTTATATGAAGGTTTGTTCATTGCTATGTAGATCAGCATCAAACGGGTTCTGTGTTCACCTGCCAGCAGTATGCAAGGCTTTGTAGCATCCACAGAGCGACAGGCACTCCCTCAGGGAGCCCTCTTCCTTGATAACACGCCATGCCCGCGTTATGGCATGGTCGTGCTTTTGTCTTGATTTCCATACCCCAGTGTTGGAAGGTATGAGTAAAGCCCCAGTAGAATGGCCTGCAGGTGTGATTGTTCTCAGATTTCATGTATTATATGCATTTATTCTATATGTTGGGAGACCATATTGCTATTGTATTCTGCGCAATGATTTTTTACTATTGAATCCTATGTAGTTACTAGCACTGAAATAATTACCCCATTGTCTACAAATCATGAGTAGGACCCTGCTTTCAGTTTAATTTCATTTACACCGCTATATTCAAGTGAGGCAATGAACACATTATCCACTTATTGGCCAAATGATCACGTGGTATATGACATGGCTGATTACCTTTGTGAACAATCTGATCAGCACTTAGCCAATCCTATTAAGATCAGAGCAGGACTGTGTGGATGTTGCATGTACTAAGTGATATGGCAGAAGGTGAAGTGTTTTCTTGGTCACTGAGGGTAGTACTGGCATTATATTCAGGAATCTGTTACAGATCTGTACTGTTATTTTCCCCATTTATAATGTCTGGTAATATTTATAACTGAAAAACTGAATATATAGACGGCCATGTCTTCATATCTAGCCTGTGTTATTAATGTTGTACGCTGCTTCCATTTTCACAGTATGACAGTATAAAACACGTACAGGAGTACATTAGGAGAACACATTATGTACTTAGTACACAATACTGTACTTCGGGTTTCATGCTGAACTTCCAACACTCTTTTATGAGATTTTTAAGATAATATTGTATTTCCCATGTTGACCCTAATCCCATTACAATACCTGGAGCTGTTTGTATAAACCACATTTACTCTGTTCTGCAAACTGACATTTACTGTTAACTCATTCTTGTCAGAGATGTTAAACAAGCAGCACTAGGTGTACTATCCCCCTTCATTTTCCATGGGAATAGGAGAGTTACTAGTCATACATTAGTAAGACTGAGCCTTGGAGAAGCCTCATTTTCGATGATTTTATTTAGTTTGCTAGAAACGTGTTTTTCCTTGCTGTAGGCATTCCATTTCAGAGACGCCTAATGGTTTATTAATGATTTAATAACACACCTACCCTCCCTCCACTGCTAAGTGATTAAAGTTCATGCAGTCAGAGGAGTGTGCTGCAGTAACATCTATTACATACTGAGCGCAGAAGAGGGCTGTAGCTTTCATGTTTATGACATTATATTATGTGTGATAGGAGAATGCGGCTAGCTCAGTCTTTCTAGTGTAGGTATGACAGGTCATTGCACAAGAGGACCATGTATCCTGCTCATGTTTAATGGTGATCTAGGGAACTGTATAGCTGATAGGAGGATTATTTTTAGTCTGCTGTGAGGTGTAAAATTGCTTTATGGCTTGTCCCTTCATATTGTACATCACACGTTACACGTTAGTGTTATGGTTCTAATACACTGACAATAAACATGATCCCATGAGACAAAGGTGACGTATTATTTAACTGTAAAACACACATTTATTGCTGTTACCCAAACAATGTCATTGTACCAGTTACCATACCAGGAGCATTGCCAGTCCTCTGAAACATAGTACTTCTCCTGATTTGTAGAAATGCCCTTTATAAGTGGTAGGCAACCTGCGGCTCTCCAGACGCCAACTATAAATCCCAGCATGCTTTAATAGCTGATACCTGACAAAGCATGCTGGGATGTGTGGTTTGACAACACCTGGAGAGCTGCAGGTTGCCTGCCCTATATGATTCATTGAACTCATATACAGAGGTAACGCTAATACAGAGGTAACGCTAATACAGAGGTAACGCTAATGATGACACAGTGGGGCCGATTCAATCCCGCGCAAAGACGGGAAAAAATGCGAAGTGCGCTTTTTCCCGTCTATTACGTGATTGAGAACTCACGTTTTTTTGTCTCTATGAGGTGCGAACGAAAAAACGTGAGATTTCCTGCCTTACGCAAATAGCGTAAGGCAGGAAAACATCGCGCGAAGGGGATTGAATCGGCCCCATTGTCTCAGTTCTTATGAAGATGTGGAGATATCTTGTGTGTGTTGGGAAGTGTGAATACAAATCATTTTAACCTGACTTACATTGCGTGTCAACAAGGGATAACATATTTACCTCAATGACTCCCTTATAAACGCTTCAATGCAGGAATGTATTGGTCCTTTAAGGGTGGGTGCAGTATAGATGTAGGAGCAGGATGCCATATGTTCATACCCATCTGCATGGGCAGTGGATAGAATACCAAGCACTATAGTTGGAGACCTAATATTAAAAAGAAAATTCCACTGAAATGAGTTTAAGTCTTAATTTCATACTTGTCTTTTATAATCAATATTATACTCCACATAAATGTGTGACATAATAAATGATAAATAATAATATATGGAATGTCTCTAGCTTTCCCTATGGACCAGATCCAGGTTTTGGAAAGGGAGCAGAGTGGGAGGTGTAAAGTGCGTCTTCCATGTAGGAGGTGGGTGGTATCCCGATAGTATAGTGAGGGGTCCTGTGCACCTTCCATACATATTTTAAGTGTTTGATATAGACATTTTAAGGCAGAGGATTTTAAGAAGGGAAAAGATGGAGCTTGAAGCCAGATTTCTGGTATTTGTGACTTCAGTAGCTTCAGACAGGCTGCATGTATAGGTGAAGGGGTATAGTGTTACACATTACTGTATAGGGAGGTGACCAAGCAGTCCACACTGATTGATTGGCAAGTGTTGTAAACTGGTGTGTCCCCTGTAGCAGAGTGGCAGAGGCTGGGTGCGCAGCTTCCACATGCTATCCTCCTCTATGCCCTATAACAGCTACACCCACTGTTCCCACAGTATTTACACTACTGATCATATCCCCACTGGGGCTGCGGTCTGTACTGAATTCCCATCTTTAGATCTTGTCCCATATGTACAAATATTTGTCGTTTCATCATAATTAAAAAAAATCTCACAGTCCGGTAAATACTGTTTTATACAGTGACCAAAACTTACGTAAATAAGTATAACAATAAGCAGCTCCACTCCATGAAATATCAAACAGAGGCCAGAAATTCAACACATATTCATTCATTTTGGAGGCTGTATTAAGTGAAGTTTCTCCTTCAAATAAAGAAATACATATACACAATATATAACAAGTGCTAAATCATGTATAGAGACAACTAATCAATATACGTTATCACACAGTTATATGATATGTTGCAAAATAGAGACGCTGACCCACTGGGAAACATTTACCCAGGGTATCAATCTATGTTTTCTACCTGTTATTACCAATGTGTAGTAGACATTAACATGTACAATGAATTCCTGTATGTGTTCCCTAGACACACACAATCAATAAATCACAGGCTTATTGCACATTAGACACTGAGCAAAAGAGTTCAACCAGCATTAAACTGAGCTAGTTATTTGTGTTCTCTGAGCTGTAAAAGACACCTACTAGGAAATACAGACATTTGCAGGACACAATAGCCCAGAAATCACCCACAACAATACTGGGAGGCCATAAATTCTTCAGCCCACTCACATATATATGCATCAAAGCAATTTACTGTGCATTCCTTCACTGCAAACATACTGATGATGTTCATAACCTATAAATGCTGTATATAAACAGTATAAAAAAGTTCTTATAAATGTTATTATGCAAATTCATAGTTATAGAACGTTTCAGTGTTCTACAAGGGAAGATTTTTAAGCTTCACATATGGGCGAATTCATGCTAACCAATCAGAGCACATCCAATCTGATCCATCCAATCTGACCTATCCAATCAGTACTTCCAAAAAACTTCATGCAACGCACACAAATGACTTTGTAGTGCAACTCTCCACTTGCTGATCAGATCTTCTCTCAGGTTCCCAACTGCATCAGAATTAGAAGTCTGAGTCGAGATTAAATTGAGAAGCGTAATGAAACAATAACGTTAATTATGTGTACCAGTGTAGAGGCACAGAAAAAGGGAAGACAACTAGATTCGATTTATCATTATCAAGTAAGGTATTTGTATATAGTCAAAGACTGCTGGACTTGTATTGTATTATGTAGTACGGTAAGCATGTGTAAGAATTCCTTATGCATGGTGACATACGGTACTATAATGATATACACTAAATCTAAACCAGTTTGCATTGAATTGCATTGAATGTGTTTAATGAACAAGGTAGAAGACATACACAATTGCAAATTCATTGCATCAACAGAAACTGATAAAGACATAGGGGTATATTTACTAAGCAATGAGATTGCAGAGAAATTGAAAATTGGAGATGTTGCCCATAGCAACCAATCAGATTTGAGTTCACATTATCCAGTGTGTAAAATGAAACTGAGAGCTTGGATCTGATTGGTTGCTATGGGCAACTTCCCCACTTTCCAATCTCACTGCAATCTCACCGCTTAGTAAATATACCCCATAGGATGAGATCCAGACTTGAACTTACAAGTGTAAAGTTACATTCATTTTATCTCCCCTGCAATTCAACATGGTTTTACACACTCATAGCTTTACACTTGTGAGAGCAATATATTCTTTCAGCACATGGGTGAACAAATTATTGTCTCTCATCCTGACTGCTGTCTTTAAATTGTACAGATATTTTACTATGTAAATATTCATGCTATTCAGTGTTCCTATGATGTCCAACCTGTTGTCATTTCACCGTTATGAAACTCGTGTTTACAGCATTGATTTAAAATAGTTTGATACAATGTAACTTTTTAAACTAATACTTTAGGACTAATTTAAGATAACTGGAATTATTAAGATAATCATTCTGGGGTAATTACCTTTCATTTGGCCATTTTTGGCATGTTTTGGTATTTCTAATGTTCTGTGAATCTGTACAATGCTATGCATTTAAGAATAGTTGAGCATTTTAATATGCATTGTATTTTCTTTTTGTACTCGCTTTCGCATATATAACTTTTTCATTGGAATTACTTTGACTTTAAAAGTTTTAGGGTTCAAAATATATTGCAATGTGTGTTTTTTGTATCTGACAACCAAGTTGTTTGTTGTCAACATAGAATCTGCCATTTTGCACATTACTTATCCCCCATTCCGAGTATTGCTTTTTATGTGGACGATAATACCTGCACAACTTGCTGAATACAGTTTATTCTGTTTTTCTCGGTATGTAATTGTTTTATTGCAATGTTATTTTGCTGATTGTTATTACAAAGTAAAGATGATCTTGTATTAAAAGATTCAATGTCCTGATGAAAAGTTCCAAGACATCTTTTTGTATTTGATGTGACACATGAATGCAAAATAAATCTACCTGTATTACAACTCCAAGGTTGCAACTAAAATGTGTTGTGTATTGAATGTAAAAGCACTGTATATACCCGAGTATAAGCCGACCCGAATATAAGCCTAATTTCATCTAAAAAACTGGGATAACTTATTGACATCATACAGGACAATGACTCGAGTATAAGCCGAGGGGGTCACTTTCACCACATAAAAATTTGCTAAAAAACTAGGCTTATACTCGAGTATATACAGTAAATGTTGTCATCCCCAGCCAACACATATACATTTTAAAATGACCAGTAACCAATTTTATTTGGTTCTCCTGAAAATGTTTTTTTTTTTTTTTTTAAAGTACACAACAATGCTGCTTACACCATGTCCTACTTTCAAGTCCCTGGCATCACTCCAGAGCTAGAATTACATAACCTTATAAGTAAACAAAAGATAAACAATTCAACCCATCTGCAAATAAAATAAATGTCTTGGCCTAGGGCGAATGAGACACTTAATCAGACTATGTGTAGAGGAAGGTGATAGACAAGTGTACCCCGCAGAAAACCATCTACACGTGCAGCCATCCAGCTTGTTGCAGTGATCAGATTGTGGATGAGCAGGCCCCGTGACGGAGGGTGGGGGGGCAAGGGGGACAGCTGTAACGGGCCTGAGCTTCAGGGAGGCTCTGTGGATGAGGGGTATCTGCAGCCCGTGTATTCAGATCTATATCAGTGTTCTCTCCTTTATCATACTGTACATTCAACAATCCACAAAGCTGAGTAGTTGCAGTAAATGACTTAAATGACACCCTAATATGATGGCAAGATGAATGATAAATTTAAATCAGTCTGGTCGATATTTAAAATTTTTGAAACTGTAAAACATCATTGGAAGTTCTAACTTGGACTTATTTGTAGAACTTGTCTTATGCATAGTAGTAGTAGTAGTAGAATAAAACCAACATGCATAGCGATAAACATCACCCATAAACTGTAAATCTCTATTTTTGCAGGGTCAAGTTCATAATTTTGTATTTATTATGTGCCAAAATTCATTCTAAGTTAATTTAAGTTGAAATGCTTAAACCCTGAACAATATGAATACGGCATATGCATCCCTAGCACTACATTTATCCAATGTAAAATGTAACACTTTTCAAGCGTTTGATCCACCTCCACTGGAAAGAGCTTCACGTTCTCCACCTGCAAGACAACATGGTAAGGCATTGAAAGATTTTTGAGGAGTCTGTCTGTAATCTCATGTTACACATGTATATCAGTGTGCAGCTATAACCGTGAATATACATTATTAAAATATCTGTGGTGCTGATCATCATATATCACTAGATAATAATCTGCAACATGGCTCATTGCTGTAATATTTGGTGTGTTTTTCTGTTCATATCTTCATACATTCATTCATTCATGCAAGTGCCACCCTTACCCTATTTTACATAAATGTGTCCTTTTAAAAATTATTCAATTTTTGGAGTTAAGGTATAAAACCCTGGAGAATTACTGAAGTGTCTGCTAGGGGAGAGCGTGAAGTCTTAACTATGTGTAATTCTTCACCTTTAATACCTAAAACAGGGACAATGGTCCTCATAAACATCTATGTCTCATTAAGGCTTTAAATAACCGTAAAAGTATAAATACAGGGTAGAAATCTATTTTGTCACTTGCAATAACAATGGCGTGAGTCACCGTGCAAGTTCGTCTAAGTCCTCTAAGCCTGTTTACGCCATCTAAATGAATAAGTATTTAGAACTACAAAAAAGAACAATGCAATAAAATGAAAGAGAAACTCATTTTAAACTGGGAAGCAAATACACAAAGCAGATGATATAATTATGTGATTAATCTTTTTGTTTAACTAGTGATTAGTCTTTTTTGTTAACTTGGAAATTGGCAATAAAATAATGTTTGTGACTAATGCACAGCCAGAATTGTTACTGCCACAACCTTGTTAGGGAAATGAGTCAGGCACATAAAATCTGCTGTATTCTACATGATAAAAATCATAGTCAAAGGAGAGGGGTGGAGGGGTGGGGGTAGTAAAATCAGCATGAAAAGCTATTCATGTGGTTGAGTGTGAATGGGACAAAATCCCCTTCCTCCCAGGAAATGTCATTTTTGAAAAATACATGCAGTGCACCCATATGTTTTCATATTGGACACATTATTCACTATATTACCAGAATATATTCATGTACTGTATATGTAAAATTAGTTTTATTTCTGTATGGGAACAAAATACAGAAACATCAGTTCATGTTGTTTGTGCTGCTAATCCATTGAGNACAAGTTTGTTCGGAATAGTGACTATTACTTTGTATGTGTTTCATAAGACAGTAGCGTAGATTAACAGCAGATAATTGTTTATGTTGTAATTATTATTATTATTATGTACTTTTGATACAATAAATATAAATATTAATATTTTTTAAGATCTGTTCAGGCAATACTTTTTAGTCTTTTAGGGGCCGATTCAATNGCACATGAATACAGGAAAAAGTGCGATGTGCGCTTTTTCTCGTCACATACAGCACAGAAAGATTGCGGCTCAATGAGCAGTTAGCTAAAAAGTGCAAGATTTTCTCCCTTAAGTTGTTTGCGTAAGGGAAAAATAATGCGCGAACGAACATTGAATCGGCCCCTTAGTCTTTTTTAACCTATACCATGGAAGCCTACAAATGGTGTTTGCAGTAAAGGACACAAATGCTGGAACACTACATCNGACTGCTATTAGCGACGTCAGACCTGGGTGTCACTGTCTGTTCATGGCTGGACAGTACAGGAAAAGATAATAAAAATGTATAATAAAAGAATGGTCTGGTTCATCATCTCCCATCGGGACATCCAGAACAGAGCCACCACTAGGTATGTGCCTGATTTTCCCTATGTGATATATGCTACTGTGCAACGAGTCAAAGTTAGCAAAGAAAGCAAACACATTGTGGAATTATTGTGGAATAAAATTTTAAGAATTTGGCTTGAATTCAGCTTTACATGCTTCTTACATGGCAACAGGCTGTCACTGAGCTAAAATTAGATCATAAAACACCCGAACTAATCTGGATTGTCTTAATGAATTAATCTATTTAAAAAAACACTGATTGCTTTGGATTTCCTATCCAAAGAGACAGCAATGCTACGTGTCGCATTATCATTTCATCTTGTGTTACAACCACTATAACTTAATTCTATTATTTTCATTCACAAACAGCGCTGTGAGTTTCAGCGCCTATGGGGAAATGGATATCTGTGCAAGACAATGGACCAGCAACAATTGAACTGACTGGGAAACGTCTCACATAGCCAAAAGCGATCACTATGAAGACATTCCAAGATTCCTGCAGAGTTCACCATACATATCCAGCACATTAGTATAAAATCCCTGCACTGCAGTACATTCTCCAAGGGTATCCTGCACACACACCAGTTGGCCTGTCAAACTTCAGTGTGCTGCTATATATTTAAATTTGAGCGTAACATTTTTCATGAATTCTGTTAATCATATATTATTAGTCTTTCATCGACCATAGCGATTAGCTTGTTCAATGAATTATTTCATCTTTAACAACCCTCGTTAGATAATCCGACTTCCCTTGTGGCAGGGAAAACAGTGGTGAATNTGAGATTGTAGGACTATGGATAATTAGGAAATATAGCGTTCCCAGATGGAAAAAAAAGACCTTAACCTTTCCCTCCTTTGTCAGACTAGCGTCTAGCCATTCCATTGGAAATAAAAGAGATTATTGGAACAAAGCAATATTAGGGCGGCAAGATTGCACAATGCATGATTATCATTATTTGTTTAGCACCTTCATGCAGTTTTAATATAGGAGATATGTAGCCAAGAACTGCCCATTTAGGGGTTATCAGGAGGATAGCCAGTAAATGTTTGGTGAACCTGTGAGTTAGCGGGCATTCCCAGAAATTATTATACAGTGATGGATTGAAGCTTCCACAGCGGGGGCATCGGATCGGATATCGGATAGGCCCAGGTCATACCTTTAGGTATGTGTTTAGGAGAGAGGTACCTACAATGATAAATATTTAACACCATATAAGTACTAGCTTGTGAGAGTAGTTAAGGGTAGATAATAAAATCCATCCTGACCATGCATAGGTCATTATTGTCCAGATCACCTAATAATTATATGATCAGCCTGATAATCACTGCCGTGGATGGCCAGCTTACAAAGCTGGGACATGATTCTGAGCAGCGGGTCCATCTGGAAAGCACAAGTGCCCATCCTTCTACTTTCACATCCAAATGTAATTCAGATAACTTTAATGAGAGAAGGGATATTTCTCGCCGGAGCGAGTACTATGCTGTCTTTTATTTAAATTGAATGGACCACACAGTTGCTCGCTGTGGCTGCCTAAAACTTTGAATCAGGTCCCTGTGCGTTTCAAATACTGAATTAGAATATGTATACAGTGAATATAATGATCACCACCAATCATACAAATAAAATCATAGAAATAGGCAATGTGTAGCAATGTACATGATATTAAACTTTGTGACTAAATAAAACTCAACCAAATACCTCCCATGAGTGCTGAAACTGAACTGAAAGATAAATATTAGTTTACACCCTACTGTCTGCAGATAAAAATAATGTTATTCTGTCTGTTAATTGTTTCTGGAATTAAAGNGAACATCATAAAATCAGTATGTGAGAATGACCTTGGAAGTTAATATATTACAATATTAATATATTACAGCGAGCTATGTTACATAACAACAAGGGACATGGGAACTGAGAATCTCAAGTAGAAGTTATGGTGCACATCAAATACTTGGCAGTAGCGAAAGGGACTTTTGTGTTAACAAAAATTTCATCTTAAATTCAGATATAATTCTGTTGATTCCACAGAATTGGGTTAATGTTTTTTTTTTTACCAATACCAATTGTTTTCTTATAATTATCTTTTGACTAAACAACAAATTGTATTGCACAAGCATAATTCACTGTCATACAGGTAATAATAAATCCATGATCAGTCATAATTCCACAGCAGGATTAAGTTGTAAATTATATTCAATGTCCATACTACAATTATATTTTAGCAAAATTGTTAGCAACTTTTTTAGCAGCTGTCTGTTTTATGATACTTGTATCATAAAAACAATTGTGTCTTTGGATTTCCACTTTGAATTGTACATACTGTAGGTGCTTAGTAATAATGGTGGGGNGATTATAGAACCACTGGGAGACAAAAAATGTAGGAGAACTGGGAAAAAATATAGGTGTACTGGGATCATACGGGACTAATATAGGACCACTGTCTTCATACATGGNGGAATCTTATAGGAGAAGTGGAGTCATACAGGGAGGGTGAAATATAAAAGCTTTGGGCAGCCTACAGGAGGCAAATATAGGAGCACTGGAAAAAATATATAGCAGCACTGGGGTAATTCTTGGGGGGGAATATAGGGGCTCTGGGACAGAAAAATATAAGCATTGGGGTCATACAGGTGGGGAAAGTAAATTGGAACATGGAGGAACATAGGAGCACTGGGGTCACACAGGGGGAACGTAGGAACATTTGGGGGGCATATAGGGGCAAATATAGGAGCAGTTGAAAAAAAAAATATAGGAGCAGATTGGTCATTCATGGGAGGGGAATTCAGGAGCTTTAGGGGGCATACGGGGGGGATATAAAAAACATAGGAGCACTGGGGAGCAAACAGAGGTGAAAAAAAATAGTAGCACTTCATACAAGTGGGAAATATATATAGGAGAACTGGGGTCATACAGGGGAAAAATAAATAATGGCGCCAAGGAGTCATGCAGGGGGGAAATAAATTAAGGAACATTCAGGTAAGTAAAGATGATGTTTGCTAGTCTGAACTGGCCTNTTTTTCACAGAAGTCTGCCAATTGAACTGCATTTCCTGACCAAAGGAGTATTGATTGCCAACAGGTGAATTTTTCCCAACCCTCATCCTAATTCTCACTCTAAACCTCCCCTTTCAATGCTCTAACCCTCCCCTCCCTGCAGCTTCCCCTGAGTCTTTCAATGTCACCTTTCTCTATGTGTGTCTTCAGCCTTTCAATTCCTATTGTTGTTTGTTTTCAACCTACCTGTCTCCCCCTCCTGTGTATAAAATATTACCCACTTGTGTGTGTTTCCAGCCTTTCAATCTCTCCCACCTCATTTGTGTCTCCAATCTTCCAATCTCACCCTAGGGTTACCACCTGTTCGTCTAGAGATTCCTGGACACAAACCAGTACAATAATGAGACCCATGGTCTACCTCCCTGTATAATGAGACCCCCAGTCTGCCCCCTGTAAAATAATGACACCCCCAGTCTGCCCACCAGTATAATGAAACCCCCAGTCTACCCCCCTGTATAATAATGAGACCCCCA
>JABWIB010006085.1:12484-27716 GCA_016617825.1 Platyplectrum ornatum
ACTATCCTTGTCCTACACCGTTCACAAATAAAACACTACCCGGGTAGTCCAGTTACCTGGGTAACTGACTGAATTACCCTGGTAATAGACTTTTGTGTGAACGGGGTATAAGTGTGTATGAGTCATGATAGAATAAGGAGATTTGATAGAAAAGTGGATGTAAATTGGGTTGACAAATGTTAAGAAGTAGATTAAGAGAAGTTGAGCACTTGAAAGTTTGAGGATAGTTTTAATGGGGGAAGGATATTCCAGGGAGTAGGTGCAGCTCGGGAGAAGTCACCAGGAATCAAAGCATTTATTAAGTACAGAAGAAAGTGACAGATCCTGAAAAGATCTGAGAGAACGAGCTGGCAAATATCTTGAAATGCGTAAAGATAACGATGATGGTCTTACTGATGTCTTTGTAGGGACCAAAAAGGGATTTATATTTGATTATTGTAAAATACAGGCAAACAATATGGAGACTGACAAAATGGATCAGCTGCAGAAGAGCGTTTTGTAAGATAGANTTTAGTTGAGTAATTTCATTGGTAGGTCAATAACAAGAGCATCTCAATAATCGATGTGGAAGTCAATTATAGATGAGCCTTCTCCTGGCTGGCACATTCTCTATGGGTGCAGGATAGGTGGACACCCTTTTCAAGTATGATATGACCATTTATTATTATCATCATCATCACCATTAATATTAATAATGTTATTATAATTATTTTGTCATTTTTAGTTTATAGTAGTTAAGTTAATAATAAAAATTGAACAGGACATTTATTAGTTTACATAGACAAAAAGTTCAGCAATATATATAAAACACACATCCCTATATATGATATCCAGTATTAGAGATTACTGTATATGTGGTATAGCCAGGCTATGCAGTTTCTGTATACTGGTTTTCTTTATATTGCTAAGCTGTAGTTTTACTGGATGACATATATGTGGGTGAGTAATGAAATATGGCAGAGGTGGGTGTTGGGGAATAATATTTCTTTTGTACCAATTAATGTTGTTCTCTGTGAAACTATAGATGCCAGAGAGCTATCAATATCTTGAAACATGACATGGTATTACCACACCATGTTCAGGTGATGGACTAATAAAAAGTGTGATGCACTTTTATGGGGGATGAGGGATTTTCTATGTGAAATTAGAAATAAAACACTAAATACACATAATTTAAGAATGCCATGATGACCCCTTGTGTTAATTTTTAAGCATAGAATAACAGTATTATAGAAATGCTGTACTTTATGGGTGGTTCAGTGGAAATCACTCATGCCTAACAGCGCTGAGGTTGTGAGTTCAATTCCTGGACATGACCTATGTGTGTATGTTCCTCCGGGTGCTCTGCTTTCCTCCCACACCCCATAAAACAATATACCGGTAGGTTAATTGACTAATTGTCCCTAGCTTATATGTATATGTAATTGCTCCATGTATCAATCCTTAATATCCTTTAGAATATAAGCTCCATAATAAAAATATGCAGTCCTAATAGAGTCGTCTGTCAAGAGCAAAATGCAAGTTAGCGGAGATAGCAGTTGTATTATATGTAATTTTGATAGAATATGATAAAGTATGTATATATCTATATATAAAACAATGTCTGATTAACCCAGGTTTAATGATTGCAAACCACCGTGTGTCTGTTCTTCAGGATGCAGTATTCCTAGAGACAGCTCTTGATATCCTGACTAAAAATGAAATAAAAAGGTTCTGTTTATAACAGTTTGAGTCATGGAATACTCTTGAATTTTATAGTTACAGACCTGACGTTGAAACCTTTCCAATTTCTCTATAAAACAGAAATGGTTTTAGGGCAGTAAGATAAAAATATATAAGTAATGTTACATCTAGGTGATCTGTTTCAAGAATTTCAAAGGAGATACCTGTCAGGAACATTGCTTGGAAAGAGCTCTTCTTACTTTCCATATAAGATCTAAAATTACCTTCAGAACACAATCTCAATAGAGCTGTATGCTATATGATAATTGGGAGCATTATCTGTACAATAAAGAAGTACATAAGCAGATGTCACTCTTGTCTTGAAATCGAATCTGTTCATTATACAATACATTATACAATATTGTTCAGCATACAATACTGTGTCCAAAGTCCTAAATGTTTGCACGCCTCTTGTAAAGCATGGGATTGTGTGGGTTGCTGAGAGGACACCTACAAGTTATAGAAATGGTTTATTTCGCAAAACATAAGAACACAATGTAATGCTGCTGTTGCTTTGTAGTGTGTAAAGTGACCACAGCAATGGGCATATGCTTTATTGCCTGGCAACTGCTTTGACATGGCAATCATTATACAAGTCTATATAAGACCTTGTAAATTTGCCAATGACGCCGCCACATAGAAGTGGATGAAGTAATCCTGCACATTTCTGACACTCTATCAGTTTGCTAAATGCTCAGTTAATTAGTTTATAAGTCACGATCCATGTGATTTGATTACAGCTTTCTCATTCTTTCAGGAGCAATCCACAAGCAAATTATATCTAGCATGTACCACTAGCCAGCAATGTTCATTAGGATTCAATATATGCATAATGCATTGTAACAAAATAACATTATACTGAATTCATTAACCTTCTGCGTGTCCTTAAGTGGTGCGGCTATGTTTGATCCTTTCTGCATAGATGTTTGTGGAACAGTGCACTGTGATGCTTGTACTATGTGAGTCCTGTGCTTCGTATAAGGACATGTCTTATGCACTGTGGTGCACATTATTTAGTGCTGAACAGACTGAGCCTCTGTTGTTATGTACAAGCTGTTGTGACCCGCAGCTAAATGATGGAAGCGCAATATGTTCAGTACCATTATTAATTCTTTGTCGCATGCATTTCTTTTTTTTTTACTGGATGCAGGAGATGTTCANATTCATTAACCATAGTTTCTGCATGAGCCTGACACCAGATTAAAAAAGCTTGACAATTGTAAAGAGCATCAATAAAATGGTTGTAATATAAGGAGTAAAATAAATAAAATGAACATGAGCTTAAAAATATATCTTAGCTCCAATTATAAGGATTATGATGATGATTATTGTTGCTGTAATAATAATTAATAATAATGATAATAATATTAATAATAGTAATAAAAGAAGGATAATCTATGCAGATGGCTGTAAAACACACACTCTGCAGCTCAGTTTCTTGTACTGTTGGAACAGCCTGGGCAGCTCTTCTGCTATAGACCTGCTTGTGCACTGCTGTTGTGTGCATGTGCAGGGTAGCGGGCATGCATTTCATGGTCTCACTGCACCACTGCATAATGCTCATGCTGTAACAGTTCAGGGATTTTTTCCTTTCCCCCACATGGCGCCACTACTTCAAGATCCAGGTGAGCATCTGCAGACACAGACGCTGCCTTGGTATAGCTGATGTGCAGCAGTGGACCAGGCAATGTCTTGGTTTGTGGCTGCAGGACCTCATTCATGAACAGTTATGCAATTCTGCATACATTGGATGGTTCATACTGTGGGATACAGTCTCATTCTTAAAACATTCCTCATCACATTTGGAACACTTCCTCATCAGCTTACATGTGAAGTTGGCTCATGCCTCAAAGGCTCCATTTACGAAGCCCTGATAATATCGATTTCATATGATAAAGTCCGTTTTCAGACTTTATCATATGAAATCGATGTGCTTGTCATTTATAAACCCTCGGAGCTGTAATTATTTTTAATAAATGGAGCCCTTAGTTCCCAGTTCTCAGCCCTTTATCACAGAGCCTATGTTAAGTGGCCATTCGTTTGTGCCTGGAAGCAGCAAGTAATGGAAGAATGGAGTCCAGGTGCTATATTTACTAAACTGCGGGAATGGAAAAGCAACCAAACATATTTTAGCTCTCAGTTTCCTTTTATATACTTGAGAATGAGAATTTGATTGGTACCGTCCTTTCTCACACCATTGTGCTGCAGTGCATGAGGGTGGATGTCAGTGACTGCTTGCAGCCCCTATAAAGTTCTCTGGAGGGGGAGGAAGTCACTGATATTCATCCTCATGCACTTCAGTAGAGGCCTGAAGACTGGGGCTGATGGCGTAAAAATAAAGTATTCTCCCTGCATGCAACGCTAACATTCATTTGACTTCCCCTGCAATTGATCATGGTTTTACCCACTCCTGACTGTCAAGTGTGATTAAGTGGCCCATATATAATTGACCACCACACAAAAAGTTGTCACATCCACGCCTCACTGGAAACTCCAATGGGCTATAAAATGTTCAGGCCCGTGTGGCTCTTATGTGGCCCTGCCTCACTAATATATGTGTATATGTATATTCTTAATATACATATACATTTTATATAATACAAAAGATACAGGGATATATATATATATAATTTGTAGCTCACTTTGTTTGGCCTATAGAACATTGTACATAGAACCATGTAAATTCTATGGTGAACACTTACAGATACATATAGAGTATCATTACATATACTTACAGAGGGGCTCATGAGGGACATTATCATGAAGAGGATATGTTACAAATATACAAGCATATATGTACATTTTTTTAAACAGATTTATGCAAAATTATTCTGAAAACATTTTTTACATATGCAAAATGTATACTTTCCCTGTGATGATTAACCATGACATATGGACCAAGTATTCCTTTTAAATGTCCCATAGAGAATTCTCTATGGCTGCAATCCAGCCTGCATTGGACATGTATCATGGGTAGAGAACTCCTACTCTAAACCATAATTATTCACTCCCACTATTCTAATTATTTCCTTTAAGTCTATAAACCCTCACTTTATATCCCGCTCAGATTAAGGGGGTGGACCCAGATGTTTGATATAGAAGTATGTTCGTTAATGATCGGGGTATTATTCATTCTTGCATATACAATATAAATGAATGATTTCCCTTGTCTCTATTTATAATGCATAACAATGCTGTTCATAAAAATATAATGGGTAACTGCCTAGCATGTCCTAGCTGTTACATGTCAGGGAATATTAATGATTTATTACATATGTTTTATTATTTTTTCTTCAGCCTCCGTGCTGTAAACGGGTGACCTCTGTGATCTGCAGAAGTAAGCCATCAGTTATGAGAGATGAAAATATTACTCCTATTGCTCAGCTTGTCTGGACTGACAATTTCTCACCTGTCACTGACAACATATTTTTGTTGCTGCATGTAATCTAGTTTTACTGTAGCACTGTAAATAGTTGCCGTAAAATAATAACATCTTTTTATTTATTGTGTCAGATTATGTGGTAAAACCATTAAGCAGAAAACAATCTTATCTATCGGATGTGAGCTGCTTTCCAGCAGAAATACATTTTGTGAGTTATAACTTATAAAGTATTTATTCCACTGTCTATAAGACTGTCCTGCTCTTTTCCTCTGACTACTGATTTTTAAATTGATTGTCTATTTACAACAAAATGTTACATATTTCATATACAGATTATAAGAATGTATCTATATAGATATATTATATATATCTAAAATACATATATACAGTGTTTCCCCTATATTAAGACCTATNCTGATAATAAGCCCTATCCTATTTTACAGTAAACTGTCTAAAGTAAGCCCTCCCCGAAAATTAAGCCCTATCTAAATCACAATGAGGTGTCATAATGTCAGCAGCACTTGGGGGGACAATGAGGTGTCATAATGTCAGCATCACTTGGGGGAGCTATTAGGTGCCATAATTTCAGCAGCACAAGGTCAATAAAATAAGCCCTACCCTGAAAATAGGACCTATGGTGTTTTTTTGTCGTGAAAAAAAATAAGACAGTGTCTTATTATCAGGGAAACACGGTATATATAGGAATACAGGAGAACCGTCATTCTCTGCACCATATGATATATACTGCCACTGTATCTATACACTGTCACCCTGACGAAAATCTCCACCGGGAGATTGAAACGTTGGTGCCGCTAATTCTTTGATGGAATAATAAAAGTTTATTTACTACCACCACGAGACAAGTCTGGCTAGTGACTCCTGAACACCGTTTCCAGTACTTTATATATATATATATATATATATACTAGTATAAACTAGCTTGTCAGCACATATTTTTTTAGAGCTAAGATGGAGCTAAGGTAAAGCAGGGGGAGAGTGTGACACTGACAAGCATCATGCCACTCACCCATCACACTGAGCCCACAGAGCTGACACAGGCATCATAGTGTGCTCTATGGGTTACAGCATGGAACTTTACATTGCCTTATATTAACCCTGCACATGCAGGAAACAGGGGGACAATAGAGACATATAGAGGAAGATCTTTAGGCGCTGGGACATAGAGACCAGAGACAATGCAGACAGTGCAGTCTCTATATTTCTCTCTAGTTTAGAGAAAATATCGGCCCTGAGCACATTTTGCAGATGATCAAAGCAGCGGTTACACCAGTCTTCACATATTCACACTGTTCATGACCAAAATGGGACCATATTTTCACTGGTGAAATGGGGTGTTTCAGCTATATGACCTATGTTCCCTCCATACTCCTGCACCAGCTCAGGGCTAGTAGAGGTGTAAAAACTGGATAATTTTGACAATTAAATGCCCGTACTCTAAATTAACAAATAAGAAACTGTAAAATGTAAGAAAAAATGTTTAAAACAATAATCTGAATACACAAAATGTTTTTTTTTTCCTAAATAACAGCATAGTGATGCATATTTTGCTTAGGCTTTTTTTTAATGAATACATTTTAAATGAAGATATTTAATGTTTTTATTAAATATAAAAAATGCATTTTTTTTAAAAGATTACATTCTTTAGTAAAATAAAATGATACACAAATAACAGCATCTCTTGAGGGTAAGGGGGCAGCATGACTTCTATTATTACATGACATTTTGTAAAAGTATCTCTACCAAAATGTAACTGTAAAGATCAAATTTTGTCTAAAAATTTCTAAAATATAGGATCAGAATGAATATGTATTCACTTAAAGAATAAAATAGCTTTTGTGCAAGTCGAGATTTACTAATCTAGTATCACTCCACTAATCTAGTATCACTCTACTAATCTAAGATCACTCCACTAATCTAGTATCACTCTACTCATCTAAGATCACTCCACTAATCTAGTATCACTCTACTAATCTAAGATCACTCCACTAATCTAGTATCATTAAATAAATTACCATATTACTATGAATGTGCCCCTAATGACCCTTTCCCAGTACCAGTTTGATCCAACAAGTGTAGCAAATTTTGGGGGTGGGGGTTTCTAGTAGCCCAGAAACCCCCCTCAGTATAGCTGATTCACAGAATAAAGTATTCTCCCTGCATGCAAAAATTCATTTTACCTCCCCTGCAATTCAACATGGTTTTACCCACTCTTGGGTAAATTGTAAATAAGCCAATAGTGCCTAAAGTCTTAATCTGGTATACTCAATATATCCAATACATATTATAATATGTGCCACTTACTCTACACAATATGTACTTTATATAGTGGAACATATCCACGGCTCTAGTATACACTGCATGCATTACACACATTTTGAAATCCCCTTTAAAAATCCTGTGTTTGCCACTTTCCTACCCCATATTTATATTCACAGCATTTATTGACCCAACCCACCACTTAGGCCTTTAGACTTCCATTGTCTACAGGGATACAAAACTATATTGGAGTTTTGTGCACTGTGTTGTCTTGTGGAGAGCAGCTTCTTAACTTACAAAGTATGCCATTTAAACGTATCATAGTTTAAGTCATAGTTCCTACAATCTATTTGCTGTTTCTCCTCTTTTAATGAAAGAATTAGGGGGCACCACTTCAGATATCTCTTCGCAATTTTTGAGACATTGTACAATTTTAAACATTGACGTTGGGTATAACTTATGGTTCATAAAATAGTTTATTAATCGTTCCCTTCCTTTCTTTACTTCACAGCAAACGCAGATTTGTTAATGTCACCCCAAGGATATTGGTGGCTTAACTGCCATATCTACAAACTTTCAAAGTCTAAAAATACTTTGGAGAATGTCAGGTAAAGTGAATCATCTAATCATCTGAGCAGATTAGCNGATTTAATGATACTTTAAACTTCCTTANAGATTTTAATTCATTATCCAGGTTTTATACAGTATATATCTATATATCTCGCTAAGCAATACAGTATTGTAGCAATACAACAAAGATGTAATGGCTGAAATAGAAGCTTTTGTGCTAGATCAGCTCAAAATTCACCTTAGCTATGCACTATAATCAAATCATAATGTAAAGATATTTCAGGGACTTTTATAAGAGATGAAAGAATGGAAGAAAGGGAGAAGGAAGAGGAGGGGGTAAGCGGTGAGATCGCAGGGAGATTGAAAAGTGGGGATGTTGCCCATAGCAACCAATCAGATTTGAGTTTACACTCTCCAATGTGTAAAATGAAACTGAGAGCTTGAATCTGATTGGTTGCTATGGGCAACGTCCCCACTTTCCAAACTCACTGCAATCTCACCGCTTAGTAAATATACCCCGAGATGGGAGAGCAAGGTGGGTGTAGCTACAAAAAGCAGACAGAGAGAGTTAAGCACCCATTTTCATTTTTCTAATGTCTTAAGCTGGCCATTCACGTTGCAAAGGTGCATTTTTCGGTCGTGTGTTGAATACTTGTTGCAGTAGATGGTCACAATTTGTAATTATAACGATTGTCTTGACTGCACTAGTCGTCGGAGACAAATTTACCAATCAGAATTCCCGAATGATTATTGGTTCGGGAGTCCTATGACTTGCCGTGGATGGCAATTACCGATGTTTCTGTATGTAATGCAGACGTAATAGCAAGTGACTGCACTGTGCCCCGGAAATAAATACAGCTGACCTTTGCAAAGGAGGCGAAATTCCTTGGTGATTCCTGCATGGTGGAAAAAACGCACCAGTCCAGGAATGAACAAAGGCTCAATGTGACGAACGGTCGTAGGAATGGCCACCTTTACCCTTAGCATTTTTCCCTTAGGCTGGTGGAGTTTATTTAAATATAGCATAGTGCAACATCCACATTCTAAATGATTTATCTCATCAAGGAGTGTCCATTTCAGTGGACCATTAATTTCCATTTGAACACATGTTGGAAACCTCAATAAAATTAATTTGTGATTAATCGTCTATGTACTGTATATAATCGCACATAAGAAAAAAAACTATGATAAAGTATCCATATCTTTCAATATTAGCGAGAGATCTCAGGCACAGTGCAGCTCAGGTGGATCTGCAGTGGAACAAGGTAACAGACACAATATTTTGAAAGGCCTATACTCAGTGTGAAAATTTGTAAGAAGAAAAGAGGAAATGCTGGATACCGAGAAAAATCCAAAAATCCCTTTTCCACCAGCTGGATGAATCTATGACAGCCCCCACTTAGGAGGTTAGAAAGAGACCTAGGATCCAAACCCAGAGGGAAATCTTTATTGTGTGTAAGAGGTGAGGAGTGTGGAGAGGAAATATCTAAGAGAGCCGGGGCAATATAGGAAGTATGGAAGAGGAGCTTACATTCTCCAAGCGAGTCATTACTTGTAGTCTCCTGGTCTAGACCATTCCACAATTCTAATAGGCTGGGAGGCCCAGTAGTAACTCCTGAGAAACGGGATTTGGAGACCACCCTGTAGTTAATTGAGGCAAAGAACGACAATTTTGAACTTGGGTCGCTTTCCAGAAATCCGAGCCCGTGTTTGAACTAGGAGCCTTTGTGAAAGAGTGGTTTTATAAATGCAACACAAGTTGGCTACAGAAGTCATGTGCAGAAGTTAGTATCACTATGTCATGTCATGTGCAGAAGTTAGTATCACTATGTAATGTCATGTGCAGAAGTTAGTATCACTATGAAGCATCTCGACATACCGACCCCATTTTTTAATGAAACTTTAAGATTCCACGTAAGGAAGATTAGACAGCATATCAAACCAAAGAAGTTGCAATAATTGTGGCTTTTATTGCACCCAGGAAAGGGCATGAACGTTTAACCCAATGGGATAAAATGAGACTTTTATCCACAGTTACAATCCCAGTCACTATTAACACATTACAAGCTTTATCTGTCCCCAGCTCCCAATTCTTAAAATTACCAGACAACTTTGCCAGAGGGTCTCCCGATATCTTTGTATTCAGTAATATACTAAGAAAATCATCTTGCTTCAAGACTTTCTGATCTTACGACAATCACGACAATCCCACATATTGTAAATGAACGTAGCCTTAAGGGTCGAGCATTTAGGGCTCCGGACTCATCAGAAATCATTAAACTATGCCTATGTAGGGAGATATATGCCCTATACACAGTTTTAAAATGTGTCTCATGTAGAGTTGCTAAATGCAGAATTTTCAATGTAGCTTCAAATTAATAAAATAATACATTTACTGAGGATATATCAGGGACTACCGTCTGCCATCATGTTATCAGTGGGGACCCTATTATGTCAGGGGAACTCAGAGGAGCACCTAGGGCGGCAGATTAGTGCAAAAAAAATATTTAAATAAAAAAAATGAAAACATTTTTTTTAAAAAAACCCTCCCCAATTAAAAACCAGGAGGGCGCGCTGCACCCCGCCACCCTCCTCTGTAGTTTTGAATCGGCGCGATGTCACGTCATCACGTCACTGCCGTGGGGTGCTGCTAGGCCTGTTTAGGGTGCCCGCAGACCTGGCAGGCCTAGCGCAGACCGCAGACCTAGTGCCGGCCCTGGTGCCATTTATCAATCATGTAGGAACCTGGTTCTATAGGCGTTCCCCTGTATAAATATAATATTTAAACTAAGAAAAATTGGTAAATTTTTACTTCTATTATGAAGAAGAGGGAAGTAGTAATGCCTCTCTATAGGGCTGTGATGCGGCCTCACCTAGAATACTGTGTTCAGTTCTGGAGGCCATATCTCCAGAAGGACATAAATACATTAGAGAAACTGCAAAGAAGAGCCACCAATTTAATCATGCTTGGGATAAATATAAGGGTATTCTGGGTCTAAAACAAAATAGCGAATACATTTGGGTACAGTTTTTAAATACACAATGGGGCAGACTGGATGGGCCATGTGGCTCTTATCTGCCGTCACTTTCTATGTTTCTATGTTTTAAAGATGAGTCTGGAAGCAGATTACTATAAAACCTTTGATGTGTTACATAAGTGGTCAGCAGTCCCCTGGTTTTGAACCATATATAAAATATCTGATAATGATAGTAAGATGAAGTCCCAATGTTGGTTAAAATAATCTTTATCCAATTCATTGTAATTAGTCTTGTATTATTTTCCTGTTTACTCTTATGGAGATCCCTTAATTTCTGTTCTGGGATACATTTTCTAGAGACAACAGAGCCAAATACAATAATCCTTCTGTGTGTATGAAAGACAGATATGATGTGTAAGGTGCAGAGGAACAATAATGTCTATGTGAAAGATATTTTATGTAGTGCTATATATTAAACTAATAAAAAAGAATCCATGAATAATGTATTATAATACTTTTATTTTTGTTTAATTCCTGATTTAGGGACACCATAAGGGGTCTTATTTTACAGGGTACTGGAAGTCAGATTGGGTGGACAAAATTTAGATAGATTGGAGGCACAGTTTGCATGGATCTATAGCTGGGTTTATTGTTTAGCATAAGGAATAAAAAGCAAATGAATCAAATTAATTTGGTTGTTTCTGTCGGTGGCGGCCCACAGGTACCATTCTGCACACTGTATTTAACAATAATAATATTAATCAATTTATACTGAATAACAACATGCATCTATCCAGGAATAAATTGGGACCTAGTATAACCCTTGTTTTACACAGCAAGAAAAGAAATAGAAAAACATACATTTTCTTTAATGTCAAAGGATTTAGATTTGTACAAGGAAACCTATTTAGAACACATCACCATTCACCACCAGGAGTGTATAGTTTGTATGCTTGCTGTTGATTTCCCCTTGTATTCTACCTGCAGTGACTCCTGCTTTTNTTGGCACAATCTGTCATGAATTTTGAGTAGGATAAGAAAGATAGTTATCTTAAAGGTCAGATTACGTGTCCAGGAAATTGAATGATGCACTGACTGAGATCATTAGCCAGATATTCTCATCCCCATTCTGAAATGTACCAAGTAACGCCATGAAAGGATAACATCTGAAAGTCTGCTCAGACAGGCAGCTAAAACGCTCAGCCTGACACTAATTCTTTCTCCGTGCTGAAATGTGCATGCCATGAATATTCACAAACAAGATACAACCAACAATATCAGGACTCCATTAAGTCTTTACGGGGATATGTATGTTCAACTGTGCGTTCCTTTATACTCGTAAATTTAGATAATCACTACCCTATTTAATGCAGAGGGGGGCTTACATTTTACATCTCAAAAAAGTTCCAGAGTGAAGCTGGTCATACACTAGAACGATCATCTGTCTCCACGGGCAGTGTCTGATAATTGAAGATGTTTCTGCCAGTGAAGGTCCTGATCTCAGCTCTACACACAATGTAATTTTTGGGTTAAAATAAAGATGACGATTGAAGTTCCTAGAGTGTTTCAGGTATGTCCCCCACATATTTTACACTAGTTTAAAGTGAGTGTGGAAGTTGCTGTAAAACAGTATTTTGTAAAACTGAACTGGAGTTTCAACAAAACTTACTTTACATAAACTTACTTTACAGCATAGGCTCCCAAAGTGATCTACAGTATGTGGACCAAACACAGATTCGGTGTACATAATTTTTCATATTATTATTTAATTAGGTGCTATGTACTATCTGTATTGTGTTATGCTACAGTACATTTATAAAATTCCATTCCAAAATTATTGGTAAAGTGTTATGGTAAATATGGAGAGTCAAGATTCTGTTTTCAGAATATCAGGTTCATCCCTCTCATTAACATCATTACTTGTGTATTATGGGACCAGGGGGGGTGCCACTGTGATACATTCGTGAAGTAGGTGATTGGCAGCCCACGGCCGACCGAGACTGCTGCACAGAACCAGTTCCAACTTCACATTAATTTGTCACATAGAATTGCCAGTTGTCATGATGCACAAAAAACACAAATGTGCAAAGGGTTAAAGTTGACCTTTCAGTCCTTTTTATTCCCCAAATGAACCTCATGAACCTAAATAGTTTGGTACAAAACATATACTTACAGCTGTTTAAAATGATAATCTGATCACCATTGTCTTTTTAAAAAAGTGCCCGATTTATAAATATATCGGGGATATGTTTGGCGATAACTTGCTGGGGTTATATAAATTTGTTTTTTTTTATCAGATGGCGTCCCAGAGCAAAATAGTTTGAGAACCCCCTGCTTTAGAGGAACCAATAAATAGATGCCAATCCTCTATTATGTACTGGATACCAAGTAATACCATGACATCCAGTACCAAGTTCACCTTTAAGGTCAAAGAAATCCTTAACAGCATTATGCCTCTGTCTGAACNCACATACTTTATAGTGTCCTTCTGAAGGAAATGAACCTTTCAGACAAGGTCATTAAAATGTCCTTGGGTAACTAATATCCTGGTTACACAGGCCTAAACATGGGATATTAACAGGGAATTCAAATACTTGGGTCTATAGACCTGGGAATCGGATCCAGGATTTTTGCAGGGTTGTGTCGGGGTCAGACACAGGTAGCCGCCTGTGTGCGCGGTATGGCTCTTTCTCCTACTGAAATGACACCCCCATGTTTTGCAGGCTCCACTTCTTTTTAATCCTTAATCCATGTTTGCAGTTTACACCAAACCAACCCTGTGAGTGACAGAATTCCTCAGATATACATAGAGGGGTCAATAGACCTTTCAGGATTATCTGTGATCTCTATGAAAACAATCGTTATAGTTTTGATCACCATAGGGTCAATCCAAGTACAAAGAAATCTATATTAGCTATTTCTGAATTCAAAGAAAGATTTATTAAATATACAAGAAATGTAACCATACAATATGCTTAGCCAGCATTATGGTGACGTGTGACTCCTTTCCCGGAGAAAAGTTCATAAAAGGTAAATGTGCTTTAAATAAAAGGAAATGTTACATAGGTTTTTGTTTTTTATGTTTAGACTTTCATGTAATTCGAAGATCATTCTTTATAGAAAATATTTAATACTAAGCAATCACCATTGTTAATCTTAATATAATCGTATAAGTCTTCAAGTAGCAGAAGCTAGAACCATAAAGATTGATTAGACCTAGGATTGTAGTAATGTGTAGCTGTTGTTTGTTGAAATTTGTCCTGGAGCCAATTACTACAGTGATTTATTGTATCTCATTGTAAATTTGGCATTAGAATATTCTCAGCCCTTTTTAAATTTACACTAGACGCACATAATAGATATGATCTGTACAGCACTGGAACGCATGCTGCCAAGTAACTGTATATGTGTTTTTGCCTAAGCCTTAAATCTCTTACTGCGGTGAGTCATAGACTTTTTGTCATTATCATTCTCTTCTGTGTATAAGCCCACTGCAGTGACTATCATGCAGCATATGATAATGACTTTACACTGCCAGGTAGCAAAGATATATATATAGAATCCTTTTACACTTATTCAATTTATTTCCTTCCCAGATCTAAAATTAAATGTCATAGCGGCAATATATTGCAACAAATGACCTTAGAAACACTTTAGTCCGTGTAAGGTACTTAAAGTATTCTTTTCTGCATGTGTATTTTATTGCTGCATTTACTTACACTAATGTATTTTATAATGTGGGTAATAAAGCTGTGTTTCTGCTAGAGTAGGTAACCTGCAATGTATGNACACACACAAAAGGATCATCATAGTGGCCGGGGGATATACACTTAATAGAATAGGGATGATACTGCACCAGATTGGTGTTTGAGAATAATCCAGTATATATGTGCTACATAACCAAGTTTTCATCTGGTACGCAGGTCTGCTTACTTTAGTCACGCGGTGACAAAACCATCCACTACCCTATGCACATATCATTACAGGGATTTCCTACTTTAGCCTAGTTCCCCACTGGTTTACAGTATTACACTATTGTGTGTTCATCTTCCTTTTTTTTACATATACCTGGCACTCGGACCAACTACTGAGAATCACGAGGCAGGATAAGAAGACAACGTAGTTACCGACACCTTCCTCATACCCGACATAAACTGACTGTATTTTGGCGCTACTCACCCCTTCCTCTTGTTGATACATTAACTCTTTAGAGGTCCCTGTACACTAGCGGACCTCGCTTTTTGGGGTCAGCTGCCCCTCGTTGTGATATACCACAACCAGGTTGAAATACAGCCCACTACGA
>JABWIB010006087.1:10038-22411 GCA_016617825.1 Platyplectrum ornatum
TTTATTATTTGTTTGTCTCATTTTGTGCTTATTTCTGTTTTAGTTATTCTGTTTTTATTAGTTTGCAATAAATCTGTCTGCATTCTGCCTGAGTCTCCCCTGGTTTCCTAACAACTACTAAGTAATAAGAAAAAATTGAGTGGGAAATTATATTTAGCTATTTAGCTTCGACTCTGTATGAGGTGTAATTTATGGTCATACTCTTACTTTACATTATTTACTTACCTCTACCCCTTCTACAATATGCCCTACACTTGCATTTCACTTAGGTCTTGTATAAATTGTGTGTATGTTTTGAACTTGACATTGATTTCATGTACAGTGTATAAAGGATATATTGTAAATTTATGTATTCTGTTAATCACAGGTAGAGAGACTTATAGTTTTACACAGCATAACAGCCTAAATATCGACTCTTATCCATCATTCTACAGTTTATTTACTACGACCTCGATCCTTTTTTTTAACATCTTAACATAAGTTTGAAACATCTTTCTAAGTTATAACATAACATACACCATTAAAATGATGATGTATAGTGCAGACATATTGCAATCTCTGGAGCAGTGGCTTTAGTTACAAATTTAAGTTTCATTCCTAAATTCATGTAATAGAAGAAAAAGAAGCATTGGATTTATGCAAGAAGCTCATTAATAGCAGTCAATTGCCAGATAAAAATATATACCAGCTGGAAGTTATTGATTTTGCCATGGATGCCTGCATTAATCTTGAAAAATGGGAGGAGGCCTTGCAATTTGGCTTACGAACTTTGGAGCCTTACAGGTAAGTGAAAAGAAATATATCTTTAATGTTTGAAGTGGACTGTGAATCCTGTATAATGTATCTATCAATCAATATGAACTGCTCATTTGGGTCTTTTCTCAATCTCAGTATGCTGCATCACATTTAAAGTTGTCAAACACTTTAATATGTTCTATTTTCTCATTTTCTGTGTAATTGTACTAAACGTCCTCCTATTCCTAGCTTGAACGCTTGCTGCTGCCACTAACACATACAGAACAGTACTGATATACCTAGTCACATGGTGGACAGGTTATCCTAAAACACCTTTTTTTGTGCTGTGAACATAATTATATTTATTAACATTTTTTTATATAGCGGCATCAAGTTATGTAGCGCTTTGCAATTTCAACATTCAGTAAGACATGACTGGATGGTAACAGACAGACTGTGTGGGGAAGAGNACCCTGCCCGCAAGCTTACACTCAGTAGATTTGTCAAATAAAAAGCTATAATGACGCATTCATTATTATTGATATCTAGAATTCTTCATTCAATATAAATTAAAGTGTGCTGTCTTTAGGAGTAAAACAAAAATCATTCACTTTGTCTAAAACTACAAATTAATGATTACAGGGTGCATGTAATCATGTAAATATTAACGCAGAAGCATATCTCTCGTTGTTTGGCCTTTAGCACTAATTTAAATTTTAATATTTTAAAGAATAAATCAGATTTCCTACACATTTTGAAAAAGCACCAGACCCAGAAGTATTGTGGTTATTTTCTTCACTAGATCTGACAGACTTTAAGGTGACAAACAGAACAGAATGACATACAATAGCAGGAACATTGCATGGAGAGTAGTGGCACAGAAGCTAGAATTGTGATCATTTTATTTACACACGCACAATTAAACAATACAGAGATAGAATATGTACACAGGTGCAGGAAGTGTGGAGATAGAATTCACACATAATAGTTGGATATTAGCAGATAGTGCACTAATATAATTCACTTCCAGGCGCTAGTAGTGCTGTAGATATGGTGTGGTGATGGATTTTACACACAGGTGCTTTATTGCAACAAATGCAGCAAACAAGGCAGTGAGACTGAAATAAACAAAGTAAGGTCAGAAGAACAGTAAAGCTGGCCGCACGAGATGTATTGTGGAATTGGGCTAAAAATCGTTCTACTGTGTGGCCAATAAAAGACAATAAAATGCTAGGGCACNATAATTTGATTAATCTGAGTTCCAGATTGATATTGTGCCCTAGTGCTGCAAACACAATACATTGACGAAAAGATGAAAAAAATATATATATACATACTTACCCATAGCCGCCGGATAGGTGAGTATACATGATAGAGGAAGTTTTTTATGATTGACAGGCACCCTGTCCATTCTGCTGTGCGGGATGCCTGTCATACAGAAAAGAGCTTCCTCTTCCCACTTCTGAAGCCTGTGCCGAGAGGAAGGGGAGATAGCTGGCCGACACTATTTTTAGAAGGATGATTTAGAAGAGTGGATGCTATAATTAGCAGCATACAAATCACAGTCAGCCATGGCGTTCGCCTTAAGTTTATTGACAGGTGTCCTGTTGGTGAGCTGTGAGGCAGACACAGAGAAGGGGGACAATACTTCATTTTTACATTCACATGCCTTCACACTGCTTGTGATAACATGCATCAGTCACTCCACTGTGCTCTGACTGCTGGAGCTTAGGACTGTTATACAAACTATGTAAAAATAATGTCACTACCTACCTTAACTTTTCCACAGCGGGCCAAACTAAGTTACGCTAGGTGGGCAAGGGGGGTGGGGGGCATTTATATTAGTCAAACCGTGAAGGGTCTGCACAGATTTGTGAAATCATCGTCACACAGGCTGCTGATCTTCCCAAATGAGTTAAGAGAAGAGAGTGACGGGACCTTGATCTGGCCCTATATAGTAAAAATGTCTGTCAACCACCATGTATACACACTGTACACAAAGCAGCTCATCATATCTCACTACTATAAAGGATTCCCAAAATCAGGTATTGTCTGGAGTGCATCCCCATGTGCCAAGTTTGTGATATAAAGCAGGTGATCATTGAAATGACTGTGAGTGATAAAAACTTTGAGAAACTTTGATAGGCGTTGTGCTATGAATATAGCTTTTTCAAGCAAGATCTCCAAGGGGATGCAGGAGTGTAAGCACAAAGTCAATGTGAAATAACTCTTGAACCATTGGAGCTTTCTATGCTTTCTAGGTCAAGCACCAAAGAAGAATCACATGTTTATTAATATGCCAAGTAATATATATAGTTTGTCTCAATTTTCCAAAAGCCTACATAAGTGTGAAATCTTTCACCAGTTTGTGTTGGATAAGCAAGGATTCATTTTACAAGACAGAACTTTGGCAGAAGAAAAGAACCAAAGAGCAGACTATTGAGTTTTATCCTTTCTCTTTGAGATGATTACTTAGATTTAAATTATTTGTACTTCTCTTTCTTCATATGTCCATTAAGATTTGATCTTTTGAGATAATTGATGGCCTTTAATTGCTTTACAGCAGTTTAANGTCTGTATTTCAGTTTTATCTACTATTCAAACAATTTAAAATCATATATAAAACATGTCAGGATTTACACAGGTTAAAATCATGTGTTTTTTTAGAAAACAGAATAGATTTTATAGAAATAAAGGAAATATCAATCATAAAAATGTCTTCCCATGCGTTATAAAAAGTTATATACCAGAGAACATTTTGTTGTAAAGATAACTGTTCGTATGNAGTAAAATAGCAATTCCTTTCAAGGTCAAGGGAAATAAGACTGTATGTGTCACAAACTCAGCATGATTTTAGGGGCTTATTTAATAAACCTTGAAGCAGACTGATTGCACACACTGCTCTATCAACCAAATCGTTTATTCAAGCCAGCAGGAGATTTTGGTCAATAATCTCTTCAGTGTCGACTTAAAGCAACTAGATGAGTCACAAAAAGAGATACAGTGTAAACTATGATTACCACACTTTTGAAATAGTAGTCCCAATATCGAAGGTTATTTGATATACTTTTCTGCAGAAGAGAAAAGGGACAGGTTTAAAACAGTATATATAGGTAAGGGGGTACATAACCACCCTAAAACTATAGTAAAGTTTTAACCCCTTCCCGCCCTGCACCACAGCGGGAAGGTCCGTAATGACGAACGCTGTACATTTTCAGCGCTCATTTAACTGTCTCCCTGCTGCTGGGGGGGGACCAAGAATATTGCCCCCCCTTCGGGAAAAGCCGCGATTGGCTAGTCATTTAGCCATTTGTGGCTTTAAAAGGACAGAAGACTGACAGATCAGTAAGATCTGTCAGTCTTCTTATAGCAAGCACAGATGCTCTGCAAATGCAACATGGCGCACTAAAACCATTCCAGCTGAATCTGCGCTAAAAAAGTTAAATGCCGCTCTTTCACTTCTGCGTTTACAACCATATATGGGATATTTCTAAATGACATTTTAAGTGTTGTCTCATGGGTAACATCTGTCCTGGTTAACATCGGTCCAGAATAAAATGGATCAACATGGAAAATTAGCTAAAAAAAGGAAATTTAAACATTTTACCATCACTTTGCTTTAATTCTTGTTAAACACTTAAAGGGTTAACAAACTTCCAGAGTGCTGTTTTGGATAGTTTGAGGGGTGCCTTTTCTAAATGGGGTCATTTATGGGGGTGTCTATCACACAGGCCCACACTGGTCCCTAAATTTTTGAAACTTTCAAATTTTCTTCAAATTATGCTACAAAGTTTATGAGCCGCCTACCGCCCTAAAAAAGGAGATTTAAACATTGATGGCAACAAAAAANAGACATATTGAAATTATTATTTATTAACTCTTTTGTNTGGTATGACTATCTGTGTTACAAGCAGAAATTGTAACATTTTTCATGGAATTTGCACATTTTTCACAAAAAATACAGACTGTATCAATCAAAATTTACCACTAACTTAAAGTACAATGTGTCACGAAAAAACAATCTCAGAATCAGTTGGATAAGTAAAAGCATTAAAGTTATTACCATATAAAGTGACACATGTCATATTTGAAAAATAGGGCTTGGTCATTAGGGACCAAGGAAACTTTAATGCCTTGCACTCCTCCAACCAATTAATACCAAATCCATATTAAAACATAACATAAATGTTATGTTATGAGGGAGTAATTTTGTCTTAATTAAGGTTTTGTGACTTTTTAATATGGAGTTGGTATTAATAGGTTGGAGGAGTGTGAGGCGTTAAAGTTTCCTTATTTATGGGCTCTCCTGGTCTATCTATCTATAGAATAGCTGGGAGAACCTAATTTTTTTTATTCTGCTATATATTGTGGAAACTAGACCTCGGCACCCTATATATAGTAGCTTGTGCAATTTCCTCCGTTTTACATTAGGGACCAAATAGGCTGTGTCATTAAGGGGTTAATGAACAAACATTTTTGTAACAAAACAAAGCACAGGCTTATTTACTTATTGAAATAAAATTCTTAATGTATAATCCATCAATCCATTTAGGGTGAAGAAACTTGGTGTAGGTGGTAGGAATTTTGAGATTGTTTCTTACAGGCCAAATGTTTAATTTCTACCTATGTAGATTAGTTATTTTCTGTGATTGCAATAACCATACAGCTTTTTCAGGGTTGATAAGGAGGGAGGTTATTCTCTTTCTAACTCTTAGGTTCCTGCTTCTATTTTATGGAAAACTACATTTGGATTTGATTGCTAACTAGAAGTATGGAAATCCCTTTTTCTTTCTCTGTTCATACACAATAATGCGTTCATTTCTGCTCATTTTTCCTCCACATTAGCTGTTGTGAATTTGTTACATTTTTTATTTTTTTTGCTCATCAAAAACCTCTCTCCTGCAGGGAAACATAGTGTTTGCAGATATGGCAATATATAGATAAAGGGAAAATTGAATTATCATGTTAATATTATTTGTTAATAGATAAAAGATAAAATTTGAAGAGGTATTTGTTAAATTGAATTGAAATTACACATTTGTATGTCTATTCAGTTCTGGATCTAAAATTTTATATGCAGATTCGTGTGGATAATTTTATATTGTCAAACAATATACAGTAAATGTACATGATATGTCATGTAAGAGTGTATTCCTGCCATGTATATTAATACTACCAAAATATTCACATATTGTGGTGTTGCTTTTGAAAATCATCCATGTATACCAATCTGTCTAGGAATATTCAGCTAGCGTTTCTTTGGTCACACTAGAAACTATCCCCCGTCCATGTTCTCCATTCCCTGTCGAGCTCGAAAACTTAAACATTGCAGATATTCAGTTTTCTCCTTTCCATTTCTCCACATCTCCTTTCCCTCCATCTACCACCTTCTGCTTCTTCTTATCACCCATTCTTTAGATTTATACTGATGTGGAGCACTTTGTTTTTACATAAATCCCTCTTTCTCTTCGCCCNCCCCTGAGTTCATTTTTACTATGTCCAGCTCTTCTAATTTTGTCTTTCTCATTTTCTCTCCATTATCCCCTGAATGCATGCTGTAATGTGTATTAGAAGCTAAGCTTTGTCTGTTGCACCATGTAATGAGTCAATTTGTTACCTCTTTCTGGGCAACTGCACCCTCAGTCCATCTTTTGTTGCATGTCTGCATTTCATCAACTATTTGTCCCTTGCCAACATTACAATTATGTAGAGAGGATTCCTTCTCTTATTTTTTTGTTTAAATTAATTAATTTGCATTGTAATTAATTATGAACCAGAACTTTTTTAAATATTTTTTTGTACAGTGTTTGTGTTTTTTTTATATTCAAATTGCATATCAAGTTTAACAATTTATAAATAATACTTGCTGTTTAAGGTTATAAGGATTTTATAATTGTGTCAAACTTCTTTAAAACATCCAAACTTTGACAAAATGCCATAGAAGTTAATTAAAATCCTAATCAATAATATTCTAATATCAACATGCCAAGGTCCTTGCCTCTCAATTACTGGCACACATCCATGCATAATTGACTAGAACCATATGTAAATGCTGTGTGACATAAGGTACTTTCATTAAACAATAAATAAATAAATTTCATGTTGAGTAAGGGACACATTTTTAAAACTTAACATTCAACATTTTATAAGGGAACAACTGAGACCGTGTCCTAATGGGAATGCATCAACATGGTGGTTAGAAACTGCTGTATACCACATATCACGGATACTATACAACTTGTGCAAAGTGACTTTGAGGAGAGAAATAATGTTCCTATAGCATTCCAACCACTGACACTGGCAGTGTTATATGTTTGTTTCTTTTCCTGTATAATTACTTTTTTTTAAATAAGCTTCTACATGTGCTTTTAATTTCTCTCCCTAACATTTGCTGTAATTATGAGAACTCGCTGGCTTTAGTGAAGTGGTATTTTATAAGCTCCCATATAGTTGCAAACATACTTTGGCTGTTAGGTATACACTTCTCTGCTTTCAGGATAAGGAGAACCTTGACAGTTTTCCTCAATATCATCACACTTTTTCTCAATTTAGGAACGTGCAATATCTAAATATGAAAGAAATAAAAATCCAAACAAATAGAAAATACTTACTTGACCAAACATAATAGCAATCTAGAGTACACTTAAAATATTAATTAGAACCCATGTGATGGCATATAGAGTAAATATTTCACAACCAAAGAAAGGAAAAATTTGATCCCAAAACATATAACAAAGTACTTAAGCTGGGCATACAGTATAAGATAAATTGTTACAATCAAAAGATTTTTCAAGAGCGGGCAAAGCCATGTTGAATTGCAGGGGAGGTAAATTGAATTAATTGCAATCAGTATTACAGGTGAGAGATGATGTTTCCTAGCACAAGTCTAATAACAGTGTAGTAACACTGGTCAGTATCTGTGTGCAAAATGCAAAAATAAAGTATTCTCCCAGCATGCAAACACTAACATTCATTTTACCTCCCCTGCAATGCAACATGGTTTTACTCACTCTAGAAAAATCTTTAGATTGGAACAATTTATCTTATAGTGTATGGCCAGCTTTATTTGTTATTTATCTGATAATCAATAAGTTAATTGAGAATATATAATAAACCGCTGAAACAGCACATATGCAGAACAGAAAACAGTATACAAAAGTAAACCGCAAACCAACTGATCGGTCTACATACCTCAGATGGGACAGTTTCCACACAAAATACATAAAAAAATATATTGTCTACAGCCAGATCATCAGATATCATTGTATCTGTTCCTGTCCACCAGACAGGGAGGATCAATTGAACCAACTTAGAAAGACATTTTTAAATCAGGGCTACCATCACACATCAATTAATGTCCAAATTATCAGAGCTAAAAGGATACTTAGAAGTCAACTTCTCCAATACAAAAAAAAAAAGAAAAAAAAAACAACTGTGTACCTTTGGTAGTAACCTACAATCCACAACTAGAGGTACTAAGAAGAACTGCAAGAAAACCACACCACATCCTACACAAGGATGACTGAAAACCGTGTTCTCAGACCCTCCACTACTATGTTACAGACAACCTGCAAACTTGAGAAAAGCTATAATCAGATGTTTACTGCATTATGAGGAAATGCATTAAGAGCATATATAATGCAAGCATAAGTTCAGGCCACTCTGCATCCTGGCAGGAGAAACAGACTTGTGTGAAATATATTTACACAGAGCACTTGAGATGAGTGTCTGGAAAAAGTCACTTGTGAAATGCCAATCATTCTAACCGTAAAGAGCCAGTGACCAGAAAGTGAATGGCACACATTAATTTATGCAGCCCAGAAACTGCCTGTGACAGAGATNTATGTGACTTCTGATCTTGTAGGCCAATTAAAGTCACCATCTTGGAATCACACATCCGTGCTTGCTGCACAAACAGCCTCCTTTATATAGGGCTTCCCAAAAGAATTGATGCATGGCTAGTGAAATGGGCTGTTTAGCCTGGGAATGGCACCTTTCTTGAAAACGGCGAGATGAAAGCATCTCAACAGTGAGAAGACGTGGAGAACACATTTCGCACGAATCTCTATGTCGTGAAATGCCAGTGAAATTAAATTGGTACCAGCAACTCAACCTCAGCATGGTTTGGAGGAGGAGGACTGTTTTTTGTGTATATTATGCAGGGTTCTTGATTTCATGATGAAATCTGTAGTGAATGAATAGCAGTTTTTAAATTACTATTGTCTGTAATCAAAATAAATAGTTTAAAAAAAATAACTAGATAGTTAGTACATGATTTATTGTAATCAAGGAAGTAATAAATAAACACAAATAAATGCAGGGAACAAAGTGGGGGTGTATACAGGGGTATGTCATACCATCACTTCTCTCACCTCCCTTGCAATGCTGTGACACCAATTATAAAATAGTGTTTCAGGTCAGTATACAAAAAGTAGCTAGAATGTGTTTGTACTCTATTTGCACCTCATGTGGTATGGCTTCATGNGATAAAGTGCTGTTTGGAACGTTAAACTAGTCTCTCTTGGGGACATGGCTTGGCATAATATAACAAAGCATGCCTGTCTCTGACATTCAATATATAGAGGAGGTCAATGGAACTTCCAAAAATTTGATTTGGTGCAGTGAGATTTTTTTTTATTGATGATGCTGGCTCATGTGGCTTCATTAAATGGATCTGAATGGAGTATTAGTATTAGAATGGAGTATTAGTATTAGAGTGAATGCAACATAAAATACAGAACTCAACAAATAATACAAAACTCTTTTGAAATAGGTAGAGGCACAATATAACGAACTGTGTCTTGCTTTTTTTGGTACCGATACTTTATAACTCTAAATTAACTTTAAAACTGGTTTATGGGTTTTTTTTGCTCTGTTGATTGAGACGGCTGGAGCTACAAAACACAACGCATGGTTTGCAGGTGACATGTGGTTGGCTCCTAAGCTGTTAGAAATGAAGAGCATGCATTCAGACATTTCAGATCTGAGTGTAACTCAATCATTTAGGGCTTGCATTCTAAGGGCATGTTTAGGGAGGGTATGGGCGGAGAAACATAGTCAGTGTGTTGTAAGAACATGCCCAGACAAGTGCAATCAACCTATAGCTAAACACAGATGTATAAATGTGCGATTTGTATCAAAACATTTGATACTTACCACAGGTCATGTCTGTGTCCATGGTACTGACTTTCCACAATGTATTTCAGACCCTTTCATCTTCCTTCTTGGGTGTGGCATTTTGATCACAGTGCAGTGTGTTGGAAATTGTTGACAAAGTATATAGCAAATTTAACCCTGTAAAGCACTGATGGTTTACAGCGCTAAGGTTGTAAGTTTGAATCTCCAAAAAGGACATTATCTGAATTTTTTTTATGTTTACCTTGTGTCTGCTTGGGTTTCCTCCNGGTGCTCCGGTTTCCTCCAACATACAAAAAACATGCTTGTAGATTAACTGGCAGCTGACTAAATTGTCCCTAGTGTATATGTAATTGCACCTATTTATCAATCACCTATAGAAGTCGGATACAAATTGTAAAAACAAACAAAAACATAATATACANAAAGGTNCTTTCATGAATCAGAACTTTATTTACAGGACTGATTAGTGTAACTACCTTGTAATAACGCAACAAATATAGTCANATTTTTTGCTTTCAGAACTACAACATGCACAATATGTGCCAATTTACGCTTATCTCTACATAGTCACATTGTGTATCTTTTTGAAGCCGGTTATGATTTTGGCCCTATCTGATCTCAAATGCTATTACTTTCCTTTCAGTTGTTCTCCTTGATTAACAGGTTGAAGGTTGAAATTCCTGATACCACTAGACATCTGTTTCCTGACAGAGTACAGCCCCCCTGTCTCCATTGTGATCTCAAGGGGNATATACATTCTCCTTAAGGAGAATCACCATGAAGGTGTGTGGAGACCTACAGGCCGTCATGCTCCACTAAAATTTAAATAAATAAATAGCCTCTGGGGAAGAAGAAAAGAAGCAGAATCTCTAGCGCNTCTTCCAATAGATGGCGCTAGAGTTTCTGCTTCTTTTCTTCTTCCCCAGAGGCTATTTATCCATTGTGATCTCTACTGGATTTTGCCAGTAAAGGCAAAATGACTTATATCCTGTTTCCAGCCTGTAATATATGTGCATGCACTCATTGGCTTTTGTGTCAGGAGGGGTTGAACCCAGACATATTTTAGACACAATAAAAATCTGGGGTGACTGATCAGTCAATATAGTGGGGAGCCTTTGTGTCAGATACTTGTTAATGCCCATCTTAATGCTTTCTACCAGTTCTGCCAAAACATTGCTAAATATGGCTCCCTTACACCTTAGTCTTATATACTCGACTCGACTATGGAGTTGGCGTCACTCAGGGATGGACCTTGGCCCTATCATTAATGAGGACTGGGAAGATATTCTATGGAGCTTATTTATATGTGCAGTTTGTGCACCTTATCGTACATCTAACCCCTGTAAATCTCTGTATGATGGTTGCAAAGTCTGATGCTCTGTGTCAGAGTACACACACCAAAGGGGCACTCTTAGACAATTTGTTCCATATTTTAGGGGATCTATCCCCTGGACCGGTCCTGCCCGAATATGTTTAAATTTTATATTGGAAGTAGTGTTTGGGAGATCTATGCAAATCAGTAAGTCGATGCCCTAGGCTTTGTGGGGCCCAAGGCAAAAAAAAATTAGAAGGGGTCTCCCCGCAAACGTTAATTTCCCACCTCCCCATTCACAGCTGATCAGCAGTCCTGCAGCCGATCAGGTGGTCCTGAATGGCCATTGGTTGCGGTCAATCAGGAGCCCAACAGCCAATCAGGGGGATTTGAGCGGTGGGGACTCTCTGCAGGAGAGAGGAGTGACAGGGGAGTTCACTCCCATATGCCTGCACAGGTTCACGTGACCGAATCCAGTCCTCTATTAAAACTGCTTGTGGAAAACATCTTCAATTTAATAATACTGTGCTTCGTGATCGTGAAAAAGCACCACAAATATTTGTATAAGACAACGCCTTTTTTTTTTTACCAGAAACATGTATGTACCTCTAGGGTTATGATTCAATGGACAATAACCTATAGGTGTATTTCCGAGTTATTTTATAGTATCACAGTAACATCTTTATCAATTTGTATGACATACCTACTTTTGTTTGCTTTTTTATTGGGATTTTTTATTTTACTTTACCCTTTGATTCAAAAATAAAATTGGGCTTACTGACATGAGCCTCTCACTGAAATAGAGGTATAGTGGTTGGAAGCTTTACTACTGAAGTGTGTTCTAACTTTTTCACCTCACAAAAGTAAGGTTAGGACTTCATACTAAGCTGTGAGGTTGCAGTGAGATTGGAAAATGGGGAAGTTGCCTATGGCAACCAATCAGATTCACGCTCTGGAAAATGTGAACTCAAATCTAATTGATTGCTATGGGCAACATCCCCTCTCACCGTCCCAATCTCACCGCTTTGTAAATATACCCCCAAATGTCTATGCCAGCCTTTGAAGTNAAAATGTGAGGCGGCAGTATAGACATTTAGAAGTGAAATGGAAACATAAAAATTAATAGTGGAGGGAGATTTATAATTTTTTAATTATATCAATGGGAGAAGAGACAGTATGGTGAAAATT
>JABWIB010006088.1:24054-35110 GCA_016617825.1 Platyplectrum ornatum
TGAGCCTGCATGTATGGTATGCATGCTGAATCACTTTCAACTCATTGCTTTGGGCCCAATGAGTTTTAAATTAGTCAGAGCAGCTATTTAAGAAGATTAGGACACTGGGGTATATTTACTAAGCAGGGAGATTGCAGTGAAATTCGAATTTGGGGAAGTTGCCCATGGCAGCCAATCAGATTTGAGTTCACATTCTCCAGAGTGTAAAATGAAACTGAGAGCTCAAATCNGATTGGTTGCCATGGGCAACTTCCCCAAATGCGAATTTCACTGCAATCTCCCTGCTTAGTAAATATACCCCACTGTTGTGGTTTATACAATTTATCTTATGCTAAAATGGGAATGTTGGAACATTTGCTACTGTATACTCTATTAACAATATATGAGCGGGGCAGTTAAGGAATAGANACTGTATATACTCAAGTATAAGCCTAGTTTTTCAGCCCACTCGGCTTATACTCAAGTCATTGTACTGTATGATGTCAATATGTAATCCCAGTTTTTTNAGGTGAAATTCGGCTTATATTCAGGTCGGCTTATACTCGAGTATATACGGTACATTTGCAGTATTAATACAGATAATTAATAAAAACAGTAACATTACTAGTGTAAATGTATCTTATATACAGTTTATTCTAAATTACAACTAGCACTCTATTAGTCAGCAGTCTATAGTCTAGACATAAAAAGCAAAAATAACACAAACAAGAACAGACATTCATCTTTTTCCCCTCTTAGTAAGGTTTAGTTAGTGTTACTTGAGATATGAGACATGGGGAAATGATATAGACAATACACCAATTCCTGAACATCATGGTTTTAGACACTCTGAAATCCAGAGCATAATGCTATGGAAACAAAGTCCCTAGTGATATTGGTAAAATTATTTTAACCTAGTAGTTATACACATTACTGTCTAGGTCTCAGCAGGTGTGTTAAATTATTTTCAAATATTTAGTGTCTTAAAGGCATTTCCACAGTGCTGCAGTATCCTCCACGTCTTCCTAATATTTCTTATGTTGCTTTTGCATTCAGTTTTCTCAAGAAAATGTTAAGAAAATACTGGGTGAAAAACATTCCTTGTTTAAGGAAACGCTAATGGTTCTCAAATTTCTTAGTCTGGATGGCCCNCTCTATGGTGGAGATATAAAATAAAAAGTCCTATGTGTGATAAATTCTTTCATTTTCATCTTAGAGTTTTACATTTGTTTTTAGAAATTCATCATATAAACATAAACTTTTAAACCTGATGGCTCTAAGCCAGTAAAGACAACATTAAAAAAGATATAGATACGTTGGAATCTTAATGTAAAAACATTTGCCTATTAAAAAATAGCCAATTTTGTGAAAAGCAAACTGCAGAACTAAGTCAGTCTACTCCTATATTANATTTTACATTATTGCAATGAAAAAGATTTATCTTTGTAATTTAACAAATGTCCATTTGAAACATCAAATCAAATACCCCTATCTGACTTTTTTGTAATCTTGAAAGATTGTGCGGAAAGAAAAACTGTTATGGATGCAGGAAAACATCACATAATAGTCTCTAATATCAATAAAAACATAATTACCAACCAATAGAGTCTGAGAGTTAGTTCTAAATCTGCAGAGGTTTAGAAAAGCCATTCTGCACATAATTATTTTTCATGTTTCGGTAGTTAATTATTAATCGCTGACATATTATTAGCACTTATTTATGCAACAGTGGGCTGAAATTTGTNTGAGTTAGCTCTATGTATTCATTTGATACCAACAATATCCTGTGGACTTTGGAAACATAGAACTCATGGCAGAGGAGGCATATAGAAAATAGTATATATTTNTGATGAGTATCTGATAATTCTGCTGACGGTTATATATTATACCGTTTTCTGTTGCACAAAACAATGAGTGTAAAGTAAAATAGCACAATACAATGTGTACTCCAAAATAAAAGCAAAATACAATAATGCAGAAAATACAATAAAGCAATGCATACATTTATTGTAAAACATAGGTTACTACCAAGGTGGGATATTTCAATAGACTGATCTCAAGATAGCTTCCAACTGTCCTTAGATTAGCAGTGAGTCAATTATTGTACAAAATTGGTATAGTGGTCATATTCAATAAGTAGGCAAGTTTTGTGGGAAAGAAACAGGGAAAGGGTGGGTGCACAGGACCCAATGTTTATTTTGTCACAAGTAAATATTGAATATTGGGAGGAATGATTGTAACGTGTTCCTAAATCAATTGTTGACTGGCTGACATCTGTTTTTGTGGTATGGCAAACACTTGGAGACANATGGAAATGCATTCTGCTAGAGCTGGAATGTCTGTAGGAAATGAAANATCTACATAATCGTATGATATTGAAGCATGTGTTTTAGGGGATTTAAACTACCACTGTTTCCACATGTATAATTGTATCCTCCAAACTGAAAGACAGTAAACCTATTGGGTTGGTAGCTAATTTATTTGGAAATTAATTAATTGCCCCTAGGCCTTACATCGTTAANAAATAATGTATATGTTAACATATAATGTATATAATAACTGTTATATGTCTTTTGAATATATAGCACTGTGCTTTAAAACTGAAAAGAAGATTCGAATCTTATTTGGTATAAGGNTTAAATGGATTTTCCTGTAAACTATTTTTAATGGTACTAAAAAGACTTTTTACAGTTCCATAAGTTATATAAGCAGGTATATTTTACAATTTGTATTATGTATATTCAAATCCTATTCCCTTTAAAGTAATATTTAATAAATATGAAAAATAGCATTCCATATTAAAAGATATGACTTATTTTACATGGTGTCACATACTGGTAATATAAAATTTTAGGTGAAAACAGCTCAACCAATTTACATATTGTAAAACATCACTATGCATAAAGCATTTTGTTTTAACAACTAAAGTCCAATTTGGCCAGTTTTTCAAGCATAAAGGAGATAACAAAACAACAAAAGGAAGAAATGCTGAACCCACATTTAACAAAAAGAGAGATGGTTCTTGTAGTTTTATTACTAACCATTAGAAAGGGAATGATAAAATGACAAAGGTAAAGTGGCATTCAGATTTTACTGTGTGGTGGCTGAGTGGAAAATTACATGTTCCAAACATCCATCATAATAAGCACAATATAGAAAAGTAACAGAGAAAGTTATAATTATAAAACAGATAAAGAATATATATAATGCAAAGGAAGAACTCCAGCTATGCTTTTCTAAAATGTGCATAAAAGAAAAATGTTTGTTATATGCACAATTTCCCAAAAGATGAGCAGACAATGAACAGATACAGCTGATAAAATTGTGGCTAAATTAAAAGGNGCAAAACAAGGTGTTTTCTGATCACTGGGAAAAGAAACTTCCAATTTTAGAATGCTGCATTCCCTCTGACAGTGGAGCGGGAATGTGAAAGGAGGGAAGAATACAATTTAAACTTCTTTTCATATTCAGACTATTCGGACTTACACATGAATCTAAGTCAGAAGAATCCTTGGAACGTAGGTATGACCATTTGCTATATGAATGCTGGATAGAGCTCTGCATTATAAGTCATATATGCCATCCACAGTTTTACTAAGAACAGGACAGGACTTGATGCCACAAAAACATCATCATATTTCACCCACATTTATTAATGCTTGAATTTTGGGCCATATGTCGTAAAGATAAATATGACCCTAAGTTTTAAAAGCTAAAACAATACTTTCAGGTATGGCTGGAAATAAGAATGTGTTCAGTATGATCACAATGGGCTTGAATTACTAGGATAAAGGTGTAACTCCTTTCCTATGATGAACAGACCCATCCAAACCATTAATAGCACTACCCTATTTACAGATAAAGGAAAACGAGAGTGGATATAGCAAAGTGACGGTTCATTTCAGATAACAGTTCCGATTTATACTTCACAAAAACGTGTTTGTNTAAGGAAAACTCTCTTGACCTTTTAACATTTCAGGTGGTAGATTTGTTTCATTAACAGCTACAGATATTATAGTGTGTTTAAGTTGTGACCAATTTTATCTTCTTGTAGTTTAAAGTTTTATACTTGAACTACTACTAAGAGTTGGTATGGCAACAGAAGATATAATTAAAGTGAATAAAGATTTATAATTTGCCAATTTAATCAACAGGAGAACTTAAGCTACTAGCATGCCAATGTATATCACTACACTTCATTCACTCTCAAGGAGAGAGTGAAAGAGAGAAACAACCACAAAGAAAACTCTTTTCATTTTTCTTTCTATATAGTAAATGTGTATTTGTTTGACAGAGAGAGATAGCAACATGGAAGTGACAACAATGTTTCTATCACAGTCACTCCATGGCCTAAATTTACTAAACTGTGGGATTGGAAAAGAGGGGATGTTTCCCATAGCAACCAATCAGATTCACGCTCACATTCTGCAGTTTGTAAAATAAAACAGAGAACTTGAATCGTATTGTTTGCTAGTAAACATAAATGTTGCCTTTAGACATTAGTCTTAACAGTCTGTTGTAGAGGTATAGATGTAGAAATTCTAAGGTTGCTGGTTTGAAGCTCATTGGAAGGAATTTTCATTTGATTTCCAACATTTTTACATTTTTCTTTTTCTTCTAGGCAAAGTATTAGTAACATTGAAACAAATGTCAAACATATATATGTAAAATTGCTAAGTACTAAGTGTTTTCTAAAATTTTNGCATTTCCATTCTATTGTTTATATATGCATTTTGTGTTCCTGTGCTGTTTAAGATAGTGGTTCTTAACAATGCTTGCGTACTTTTGCTAAATTCTGTCATGCATCCGCATGGCTAATCCCCGCACTGTAGGCTGAGTTACCCATTCAAATCATCATGACAGGCAGGGAGTAAGTGATCCACACAAATATGCTTCCTTATGGAAGGTAATTTGATTGGTGCAGTTAANATGAATAAGTCTCTTTGATAGTCAAAACGCATCAGTGGTGAGGTCGTTGTATATACTCTTACCTGCTGTGGTTGATTGTTTCAGGCACTTCCATTAGGTTATGGGCCCATTTGTTAACCTCAACTTGTATAACATCTTGAAGTGCTAGATCCTCTCGGTCAACAGTGCAGGGGGTGTTGAAAAAGTTTGTTTTGAAAGACTTCAATNTTGTTCAATAAAGTGAATTTATCACTATTGGGAAGGACTCTCCTCTGCTCTTTGGAAAAACCACTATATATGTCTTCATGAAAAGAAGAGTGCCGTATGTGATTAATGGTCTACACAGGAATTGCCTGTGGTATCGTCTCTATCGGCTCCAAAATGAAAACTGTGTGAGTATTTGAAACAGTGGTGTGTGTAGGTAAGCTATTAACGGTCTGCACAAGTTGTGCTGTCTTATTATGTTCATTGGAGGATGCTGTGGAGGAGAAGCTATGGAGTGGCGCATATATAAGAGGTTGTTCCAGCGAGGAGAAACCTGCAACCTGATAAATGAAGAGCAAAATCAAAAAAACATCAAATGTTATTGGATTTATTAAAAAAAACTTGTATAACAGGGTTGGGTGTGGTGATGTGGAGCTGGAAATTAATGTAATATAGATGTCCTAGTTCAAACAAAATCCAATCCAGAAAAATACTCTGTATGATCCAAATAAGTCCAAACACAATATAAAATAGTCCAATAACGATCCAATAAAAAGTTGCAGCCTTTTTCCTGGTTCCCCTTGTGGGAGATCACCTCAAACACAAACAAACATGTAAGAAAAAATAAGTACACTTTAATAGCTTATAAAAAAAACATACGATAAGAACCATTAAAATAGAACATGACACTTTCCTAAATANAGTCTTTCTCTCGTGTTCACGGTCCCGATGTATGTTTTAGTCATAAGTAAATTGTTATATTTTCAAACCAATGTCTGGAAAATCCATATTTAATTTTTATAAAGCCCAGTCTTGCCAAAGTTCACCTGTGACATATGGAGTATTCCCTATTGCATATTTCCGGTGTTAACCGATATTGACAATTGATTTACATCTTAACTGCTTACTCCTCTGGTATCCAGCTTTTTTGCATCCAATTATGCCTTGCTCATCTGCTATGGCACTACCATTATTACACCTGCTAATTTCAGGTTGATCTCAGCTTGATTTCCTTTACTTTGGCCTGTTTGGAGTGCATTATACATGGGGTGCTTTTTTCCTATTAATAGAAGGGATCTTCTGAGAGGCTGAGAGAACATTAACATTCATGTAATAATCAACTTTCATGCAAGTGGTGTCATTAAATGTTGGGATGTCTGACATACTGTCTGATTGTGGTGCGCTGTCTTGACTGATCACAAGTGCTTGTGTTTGAAAATGTCAGTTGCTTTGGCAAAAAATTTCCTGCAGAAAATGAAGCAGGAGATACAGTAGATGTGTCAATTGCAGCTTGAGCTAATGAGTTGCCTGCAAATAGCTCAGCTGTTAAAACTTGTGACATTTGGCAAAAATGAAAGGACTTAGCACTTAAAACACATACCTTTTTCTCCTGCTTCAGTGACTCCAGCTTCTTCATCAGTTGAGTAAAAGGATGACGTTACCTTCTATGATCCATCCCCTACCTGCATATTGAGTCTTACCTTGTTTGGTTAATGCTGGCCCATAATTCTCTGCCCTGTTGCTTACGTTGGTATACAAATGTCGGAAGACCACCAAGACGAAATATCTTCAGTGGAATGAAGAGTTAAGTTGGCAAAATAGGAAAATTACGGCATAATTACATGTTCAGTAAAAAGTTAAATGTAGCTATCAGCTAAATGTCGACCTACAAATACTTTTTATACCAGGGAATGCATCCTGATGATTATATGATTTGTACAATCTAATGTACAATGTGCACAGTACTACCGCCACCAAACACAATGTAAGTGCCTTATAAAGACTACAAACCATGTGAAAACTGTTCTTGTGAACTCTTAAACATGAAATGACTGGTAAATCATGAGGGAGTGCCTTATACAGTATTTAAATCCACAAAATAATGAAAACGTATAATAACCATGGCAAATAATAAGTAACAATCAATTTGATTTTAGTCGATAAAGTAAATTTTTACATGCAAATGGCTTTAGCACTTTATCATAATAGCTAAGTGTGGAATATTTACAAACCCTCTGAAAGTAATAATGACACCATAATTATAATTCCGCAGACCATTGTGGGACCTCGCTGGAGAGGCAGGTGTTTGTAAATATTGTGGTTGGTGTAGCCTTGCAGAGATGCAACTCTGACCTTCCACAATTACCAACTGCAGGATGAATATTATTAAATGTAACCCTAAATTAGAGACACATGGACCTTTCTATTTTTCTCTATAGGATAAACATGCATGCTGTAAAATATGCCTCAAATTTGATTAATCTATATTAATTATGTTAGTATTAAACATATTGTACATTTCAATGTTCACATACAAAAACATGTTTAAAGGCAGACAAGGTCAAAATACTTCTAAAAATAATCTAAAATCCTTTATATGTAGAATAGGTACTTTAAGATGTTGAATAAAAGAGAAGAGATTGGCCACACATGATTCCAAGTAAAAAATATGGATACAATTTGTATGAATATGGAAACTGGTAATTTATGTCAAAGAAACTGCATTGATTTTTCTAGTTATTTCAGTATAAATGAACAAAAGTACTTTCAAATTGATATTTTTGGTAGAAAGACATACTGTGCTTCAAATGTTAATAAAATCATCTTTTTTTGACAGAATGTGTTGAATATATTTGCTTAAAGTTAACACCAACACAACTTTCAGGTAAATTGAAGCAAAATTCGGAAGAGAAAGAAAGTAACATTGGCAAGAGAAATTATTACACCTTTCACCCAGTTACAATAAAAAGAAAAACATATTCCAATAATCTAATTGATTCACTTGGAGTTTAGAATTGTGAAAGAAACTTTTGCAGAAAACAAATTACATGTTTCATTCATATTCCAAAACAATTTTAGGTGGTTACCCATGTCTTTCAAATTGATTCAGCAATGAATACTGTAGGTTTAAAAGGAGAGAGGCAACAGGAAGACATTTACAAGGAGTAGTAAAATGTTTGAAACAAGGTAGTGTGGTGCAAAATTAATGTATGAAATAAGAGTTCACAGCCTCTTACACGTGACTGACAATGATTTGTATGCCAAGCACAATCTTTTTAGCTTTAAATACACCAGGTAGCAATAATATTACATAGGCGTTTTCCTAAAATTTTCTTGTATTTAGATTGAAACAAATTGTACATAACCATTGTTACTCAATTCCCATTTCTTCAACAGCATGGCTGAATTACAAAGTGGACCTACTTAGGCACCAAAGGAGTGTGGCCTCAGGCCAATAGTGGCGGTCACCACATTGCACAGTCATCTTTATACAGGGGACTAATTTAAAAAAATTCAATTTTTCTGAATCAGGCGCAATTGCATGTGCAATTCTAAGCAAAATTAAAAAGAGATACACTATGGAGGTTGCCGTATGCCCACCTCTGGATCAAACCTACTAAAGTCTAGAATTCTATTTTTGTAAACATGTTTCTAAATGTTTTCAGTTAAAGAATGCAAGAGAAATTCTAGGCTCTGCTGAAGNAACTTCTTGGGACCTGCACATATTTAAATATTTCAGTTTTTCTACCACTACGCATAGTACACCATTGCAGTGCACATTTTCATGTCATGGCTGCGATCACTTGATTGCATACCTAGCAGGATTTAAGTTATTAGACCTACAGAAAAAAAAGTTTATACCTAAGAAGTAGGTAAGAGATCAGCAAACCAAACACCAATCCGAGACTAAATCCAACAGAAGAAACACAGCATATAGACGTAACGAAACAAGCATACAAATATCAAAACATCCTAACTGAGGAACAAAGATGTCCCTGGGCGAAGGCAAAACCCCCAGCAATGGAGATCTTTTCTAATCAGGGGAACTCCTTGGTGCTCTGTGACGGTAGGAAAAATNCCTCCACAACCCAACACAAAGTGCATCAAGCAAGACTCAGCTAGCCCGCTGGATCCCCAGGTACACGGCAGGGAGGGAGAAGAGACAGAAGACAGTCAACACCAAAAATTCTAAACATATGAAACACATCCACAAAGATCATGAANATATGCTGTCGGCTCCTCTGAATGGCCTTAAGTACTTAGACAACATCTCCCCAGAGCCTATTATATGGAACTTAAAATATATATTTTAGACAAATTAAAGATGTTTAAAAAATTTAAATAGCATTTTGTATTTATAAAAGTACAATTAAAAAAGCCATGTTTCACACATTTAAAAAAATTATCTTAATTTTGTTTATTAAAAATGACTTTGCTATAATACCATCATCATGCTCTAAAGCAGGACGTTGAGCAGTTGTTCCCTATAACTGGTGTAGGACATACAAGAAGGGGGACCACCACTAGCCACCAGGCTGCTGACCTGATTTTGTCTTTCAGCCGTCTTTAATTATATGAAAAGTGCTTGCTGCAGACAGACACAAATAGACCTACAGAGACAGANAAAGACAAACTACACTAATTTTCAGACACTGTCATACCTCAGTCACACAAACAATTAATAAAGGAAAATGTGGGGAAAAAAACACTGANAAAACATGGGTCTATTTACATAAAGGTTAATTGGTAAATGAGCAAAGCTGATTCAGGTTTTCTTCTCCTCACAGAGAATCTGACAGTATAGTTCATAAAAATAACTACAATGTAGTACTTGGTCCGAGCACTTGAACAGTAAGAAAAGTTCTAGAAATGAATTTCTGCACATGTGCAAGCTCCCTGGTCACATTTCTTTTTTTTTCTGGTGTAGACTCCTGAATGCCGGGACTTTCCTCGCCACATCTTGTGACCCGTTCAAAAGCATTGGCAAAGTTGAAGGATGAAGCTATGTAAAAATTTAAATGTAAGTATTGTTGAACAATTGTAAGCATTGCTTTTCTTGATCTTGGCCTAAAGTTACTAAGCAGGGAGATTTCTGGGACACAATAAAGTGTGGATGTTGCCCATAGCAACCAATCATATGATGTTGTATGCCCTGCCAGGGCTGGACTGGTGATGATCATGCTCCTCTCCAACAGAAAGCAATTATGGCTGATTAGGTTGCACATGCCAAATGTTCCAAGCTACAGTATAAAGCCCTCCATTGCACAAAAAAACCACCAGCCAACTTTAACACACAGTAGCCATGATTTATATAGGGTTGCTAATTAACAAGTGATTGATCGCTAGCGAGAATTGACAATTCGCATCGCAAAGGCACCTTTATGTGAATGGGCGAGATTTTGAATTGTAATTCCTCGACCAAATGAGATTAACTGTGGGAGATTCATGTAAGATTTGTTCAAGCAAGAATCACAAAACAGGACCATTAGTCATTCTTAAAAACACATCTCAGTCGAAAATACGCCACAATCTGGTGAGATTAAAATCTTGACCTTTAGTAAATTTCNCCCTTATGGGTAAATNATCTTAATATTTCCAACTNGTATTAACTAATTATAAAAATACAATTTTTATATGAGAGGTACTTTAACCTAACAAAACTAAACATTTAAACCTTAGAAATAACATTTTAAGAAAAAGAAAGCAGTTCCTTTTTGAATATTGTTATATTTAATTTTAAGTACATACATAAAGGTATTATGTGTGTAATTATTATTATTATTAGTAGTAGTAGTAGTATTATATTATATTTTTATTTTTTAACAGAAATATTTTATATATTTTATATTTTATATATTTTATATATTTCTAAAATATAATGTCTTTTAGTTTTTTTTAATTTTGTGAATTATGTTCTGTAAAGTTCTTCTTATTGGTTATGACAGGATAAATATATTTGTGGCCAGTGTCCTTGAAATGGCCTGTTTGGATTTGGTGGTTAGCCTTAAGCATTTGATTTTGAATGCCTCCTGCTTTGGCATGCTGTCGCTGGAACAACCTGTCTTTGGTTCATATGCTGAAGCCAGCTTAACTAGTTCAGTATAGTCGTTTTCTTAGCTCAGGCCCTATTAGCTGTTCAATGTGAACACAGAATAGAAAAATTATGGCATTTACTATTATAAAG
>JABWIB010006090.1:0-18075 GCA_016617825.1 Platyplectrum ornatum
TATATATATATATATATATATATATATATATATATATATAATATTACGGTGTAATGAAGCACAGTTGGGGGGGGGGGTTTGAAACCTGTTAGTAAATATTTGAGTATAATTATTTTATGGTTCTCTCTAATAACAGGGCTCTGTATTTGAGCAGCGTGTCACATTACCCTGTAATATCTGGATTTAGGACTTTGCTGTACAATGGATGGAATGGATTGATTGTATAATTATGAAGACTTGCTGGTTGTGTGATTTTAACCCTTTGCAGCCCAGCAACTTACTGTTATATCATGTTCCTGTGATAAATGTGTACTCAGTCTTGTTGACTTTTACCGTTTACACCTCGGGCATGTGTATATGGAGAGGTATGAAGGAATGTACTGGAATAAAGTATGTCATTGCATTGCTTGGAGTGAGTATTTTGGTAGAGTCTCTAAAGTATATGCTGCAATGGACGTAACGACACCAACAGATAGCGGCGTCCTCCCTACACTCCTGTGAATGAAAATAATGCTGTGTGTTAGATGTATCGTTTATTTGAATTATTGGGCTGTGTTTATTAAAATTTGGTTGAAAAAGTAAAGTTGAGATGTTGTCCGTAGTAACCAATGAGATTGTTGCGCTCACTTTACTATTACATACTATAGAATGTCAGCTAGAATGTGATCTCTACTTTTTCACTAGTAGCCCTTAATGTGATTCCATCAGGTCTCTGTATGTATGTGCATTCTAATTTATATTCATGCCTGTGTCCTACTGAATAACAATAATACACAGATTTAGTCTATCTTCATTGTGTAAGAACAGATTTGAAATTCCATATTACGTCACGAGGTGTGAAATGAGATTTGTGCACCACCAGATCTCAGGGTGGTTTCTAATTCTCTCGTTTGACTTTACAGAATTTCATGTATATAGCCAGAAGAGGCAATCTAGGAAGTCCATCCATACACTATTCCTTCTGCCTGTAAAATATGAAGACAAAGGCCAGATCAACAAGACGAAGGCTGGAAATCGACCTGGAAGATGACGAAAGCCCTGCGCAGCAAACCTCAAGCGAGGAAGACAACGACAAGTGTTACGTCTATGCAGAAAAGAGCAAAAGCAGAGGCCAGGAAGCCGGCAGAAGCTCCAGCCGGAGGAGGAGGCAGACGTCCCAGGGTAAGGAACACAGTGTCCGCAGACTGGAGAGCAATGAGCGGGAGAGGCAAAGGATGCACAAGCTGAACAATGCTTTTCAGGCTCTACGAGAGGTCATCCCGCATGTCCGCGCTGAGAAGAAACTGTCCAAAATAGAGACACTGACTCTAGCCAAAAATTATATCAACACTTTAACTGCTACCATACTCAACATGTCCAGCGGGTGCTTACCCGGGGTCCCGGATACTGACACAGGGGGTGGGGGTAAGCTCTACCAACACTACCAGCAGCAACATGGAGAAGAGGACAATGATGAACACTTAGAGAAGTACTCAACACAAATCCACAGCTTCAGACAAGGCAGTTGATGTCAAACACAGGAGGATTGGGGGTTTTTTATTGGGTTTTTTTCTTCTTTCATGTTTTTTAATATCAGGAACATTCCAGAAAATGATATATAAGTCTCATCAATAATACAATACAATACACCATTATACTGGGGAATGGAAATATTGCTATGACCAATCACAAGCACTTTACTTGGCAGTTATGATAACAATGGTGATTACTTGTCAATATATATGGGCTTAGAAAGTTATGGATCTATGTTATGTTTTTTAACAATGAAGGTACAGTGATTGGCTTTTAGCATCAGTGTAGTTTATGTAAAGCAACCAGTTAAGACTATAACGTTTCTAAAATACTGCTATGTCGCATGTAGATTTCAGTAAATGTGTCAAAAGGCTGCACTAATACGTAACAGTACATAGGTTGTCCTGCCATTGATAATGGTTATCTTCTGCATTGATACACCTAGCTGTTACTGTTGGAACTGCAGCATGGTGGAAGGCATATTAGCATGCTTTCAGGATAAAGCCAGGGCCATGGAGGTATTTTAGAAACGTTATAAAGTGTCACATCTGTAGGTGGACTGTATTATAGTTTTAGATACATTTGTTTTTTATGTCTATTATAGGCAGCTGTATTAAGAGCAGGGACAGTTAGAGCTGGAACTAGTTGTAAAGCCGTAGTTTTGCAAAGGGAAAAGTGATTTGAAGGGGTTATCATTAGTACGGGGACTATAGTTAAATTCCTTTGTTACTTGTATGCGTTCAGATAACTTCATATCAATTCTTCTGCATGTTAGTATCACTGCACTGTACAGAAGATGTCACATTACAAAGACTTTCTTTGTTTTAACCCAATCATTTGGTTCATTTATTAGTTCATGAATTGTGTGTATGTTGATTCTGTGGTAACCTGGAGGGGGATTTGGAAAGCTGTTATATAAAACAATTATCTATAAACAGCCTTCAAATGACTGTATAACTGTATGTATAATAATCCATATGGAATACGACATCTGTATACTGCAGGCTGTGGAAGAGGGAACTGTTAATGGTGGATTATATAGCAGCTATTAGCAAAGGTCACATTGTGGTAAGAACATGTACTTTGCATAACCCGTGCACATGAAATAGTTAACTATATGTCCTATGCATTAAACTGTAACAGGGGGAGCAAGTGTTGGCTCTGATAGGGAAACCCCCTAAGTTGACTTGTGTGTTACGCTAAATGATGTGCACCATGAACTGTATCATACTAGTGTCTCCCATTCATGCCTCACTAATATCATCATTTTCAATGTATTTACCATTACTGGTATTACTGGCCGCACAATAAGGCATGGAAAACAATTAGAGGGTAGAGGTGGTTTCAATACTGATTGTATACTCTGGGCCACAAAGTGGAATTATGGGTCCCAGTAAAACAATTTCTCCCCCCCCCCCCCACCATCCCCATAGCTGATTATTAAACATAAGCAATTAATGGGGGGTGCAAGTTCTAATCTCTACCCTTATATGTCTCCATTACCCAACATATAACAACTTTATTGAGCATTCTTTACTTACCTTTGCAGTCTTTCCTCTGCTTCTCTCATTTGCAATATTCTTTGTTGTTAATGAAGCTGACAATAATCTATACAGCCCATTGGAAGATGTCAGCGAGGACTAATTAAAGGAAACCATCACATATGGGCCCACCGACAGGCAAAGGGAGGTACCCCCATTCCCAATCTTGGTGCCTCTGTGTATACTACTGCTAACAAAATTTATTTTGTAAAAAGTAACTTTGTTTAACTTAATGCTTCTTAAACGTTAGTCCATATGGCTAGATGTTATGCTCTCTTAATATATTTTGTTTTTCTAGGGGAAGTTGATAATTATTATTTTTTTATTTTATTATTTTTTTTAACAAAATAATTGTATTATAAATGGATGATTTCACACAGGGAGCTGCCAATTACTATGTCATGATTGTATAAAAGCATACATGTCAATGTTCCATGAATATCAGATGAACTCCCCCGGAGAAGCTCATTTCTTTTATACTATTTGCTGTGAGTTTGGGCTGCTTTGAGTTATTACTTATTATTTTTAAAACCCAAGAAATTGTAGAAAGTATATATATATATATATATATATATATATATATATATATATATATATATATATATATATATATAATATTACATACCGTCTACATTTTATTGAGTATTAAAAATAATAAATAATAACTCAGCAGCCCAAAATGCCAACCTATAGTATAAAAGAAATGAGCTAAACACAGACCATAGCTCATAACCTACCAGTACGTCTTTATCTTTTGTCAGTATCCCGTTTAGCCTACAGGAGAGATGAATCTAGAAGGTGATGTATAACCTCGGTGCAGGGTTTCATACTATGGTTTATAACGTTTAGCTCAGTGTTGGTATTTGCTTGTAACAGTAGCAATGGTTTATTGTGTGCGTGTGTGTTTTTTTTATTGGCGCTGAATGTGGACTCAGTCCTTGGGAACAGGATCTGTAGAGAGGATTTAATTTTCTAACTAAATAAATGCAAATATTAATCAAACGGGTTACGCTAAATGTTCAAAGAAATGTCAGGAGGATGAGGAGCTTCCAATTCTCTTCTTGCCAGAGGGGCTCACAACGGATCATGTTCCATGCCAAGTGACAGTCTATAATAATATCAGGATAGAAGTGCATCTCCTTAGCGTGCGTGGTTGGTGCAGTTAAATTAAATCACTGTTTATCTTCTGGCTTCATAGGGAGGACAAATCTTGTTTGATCAATCTGCATTTCCTTCTCATAACATTCGCCAGTTGGCAGAGACAGGTGTGTTCATGACATCACAGCAAAAGTTAAACATTCGCTGTTGTTTTAAAGTTAGCGTACAGAACTTATGAATGGTCGGTGTTATTGTGAGGTCCTTGCACAGTTCATATGGTCTCCCTACACAATGGGGTATATTTACTAAGCAGGGAATTTGCTGGGGAATTGAAAAGTGGGGAAGTTGCCCATAGCAACCAGTCAGATTCGAGCTCTCAGTTTCATTTTACATACTGGAGAATGTAAGCTCGAATCTGATTGGTTGCTATGGGCAACATCCCCACTTTTCAATTCCCCAGCAAATTCCCTGCTTAGTAAATATACCCCAATGACTGCAATTGCGTTACGGATTAATACTTGCGTATCGTTATCTATCTGTATGCATTTCATTTTGTCGTCTATCACAGAAAAGTAAAGTAACACAAAACTAAATCTACTATTTAAACAGATCACAATGTGTTTTGAGGGATAAGTAAATGTTTTTGTGCAACGGAATAAAAGAAAAGCATTATAAACGAGAACAGGTAATGGGGAAAATAATGGCCGTGTATGTAGATCACAGTAACACAATGCATAAACATACGGACAATGTAAACATGGAGTGTGAAGTGTGAGGCTTTTGTAACTGCTAACAATACAAAACGATTCCATTGTACTGTAACGAGAGTCCACCAGCGCAAACACGGTTAGGTATTATTTTGTATGTATATATGTAATAAATAGTTATAATACACATTCTGTGTCCTGTCGTCTTGTTCTAGTATTATGACTTCTGCACAGATGGGACGGGGTGGAAACATCCTCATTTGGTGGAGCAGTAAACTAACTATAATGTGTAGCCATTCACCCGCATACATCAGTATAAAGACACAAAGTTTCAAGGACTCATCTTCATGTACATATCCAGCTATCACTCTCTAACAAATCCTTTCACGCTGTCCTTCCCATCATCCTGTGCTATGGTTTCATCATTAACATTCTCCCCACACTTATATTTTTATTTATTATTATTATTATTTTTAATGTATTGTTCTTTAGAATCCATTCCCACTCCTGAAGTCTGTAACCAGTCCTGTGCCCTAATACAGACTATGGGCCAGATCCTGCTTTGCGTCTGCCCCCTTCCCCTACACTTGCATAAGGGGGCATGTGCAAACCAACAACGTTTCGTGCACTTGTTGCTCCGTCTGCTGAGCTGGACCTGTCCCCCCCGCCTGTCTACATACATTATGCTAGCTTGGCAAGGGGGCCATTTAAATTAAGTAATTGGGAAGGGGAGAGAGTAAAATGGTGAGGTCAGTGGTTGCACAATAGATGAACTGCACAATCACTCACAAGTTTTGTGAGGCAGAAGTGCTATCCACTCGCACACACTAGTGCAGATTCGCTGTTATTTTAATGCAGACTTCTGCGCAATCCCATCTCGATAGGGAATGGAAATAACGTTATGGAATAAACGCAGGGTTTTGCTTTTTGTTTTAAACACAAGACGAGTAACTTTCTAATGGAGTTAGGTTTTATTCAGAATGTACCATTGACATTGGGGTTTTTTTTAAAACAGCATGAAAGGTTCAAATGAAACATCACCAAATATGCAGATTACAAAGGTCTCGTAATGCTAAAACCGTAAGAACAAATAAATTATACCCGTAAACATGAAGTGTGCCATTGTAATCAGATCGGAGGTTTGGCATTAGAAGGGACTGTGCTTCTGACAACTGGAACATAGAACTGGTTCACAATAAAAAACATGAATTAACTAAGAATAGAGACAACGACGACATGCAGAAGACAGAATGGCTGATCCAGACTCCTCCGCTTATTCATCTTCTGTGCTCTCAATGTGATAGTAGCCTTCTCTTCCACACCGGACAATGGTATCAGTCTGATAGCATTCTATTCCACGCTGGGCATGCTCATCGATTGGATAGTAGCTTTATATTCTGTACTAGGCATGATCATCAATTGGACAGTAACATTCCCTCTCTATCCAACCAGGAATTCTCTGTCTTAAGACGGGAAATTTAAGGTAGCCCTGGCAGCCTGTGCCAGTTAAACAATTGCAATGCATTGAAGTCTGGATTGGGGCTGAAATGGACATTCAGAGGTGGCATTATGGAAACATAGAAAATAATATAAGTGAATGGAGATATATAGTTTTCAATGAAATAAGTGGGAGAAGTGGTGTATGGCATACCCCCGTATACATCCCACTTCCATCCCTGGTCTGGATAATAGGGTTCAGCACTGATACATCCTACCTGATCATCTGCCTGGACTCATTTGATCTTGTCTCATAGATCGTACTGGAGATTGCTTTACAAAGCAGGTTATTTTATAAATAAAAAATGTATGAACTAACTCATGAGAATGTGTGCATGGACAATAAAGTGCATCAATTGTCTGCTCTGCTACTGAGCATCCATTAGAATGAACGCAGTTACTATACTAGGACTCCCAATGACTGGCCAGAGAAGTGTGAACACGTTATATACAATGTGGTTTGGAGTTAATCTGGAGGTGAGCGTACACCAGTTCATGACGTATCTCTGCATGATTTATATATATATATATATATATATATATATATATATATATATAGCGCACGCAGAAATTTACGAGTGCGCAATCCCAGGTGATTCCCAACTCGAGCGTTAGGAGTGCGTTGTGGGAGGGACATAGTCAAAGTAAAGTACATGGGCATCTGATCGTCAGCCGAATGCAGACGTAAAATAAGATTCTTTATATCAAAACATTTGCACCAGCTACAGGTCATGTGTAAGTTCAAGGTGTGACATTGTGACACTTGCATTAGGATGTGACACTTTGAACACAGTGCAGTGGGTTGGGAATTGCTGCTGAATTATTGTGCATGTGTTAAATTATTTCTACATACAGTAAAAAAAAAAAATAGTTTTTCATGGTTTTATTAAATATTAAATCTATGGTTTTCTAGTCATTTCGTACCTTCACATTCAGACAGAGGCAGCTATTTAGCAGAACCTCTATTCATAGCCCCAGGGCCAGCAAAGCCATTAGCGGTATTCGCTGCCGGCCACTCCTCTACTGAAGGGTGGCGCACCTCTCTCTTAAGGATTGGGGGGGAGGAGTGCTAGGACGCCCAGAGACCTAGCCCTGCATAATCCAAATTACATGGCACTACCCTGTACTCACACAACGTATATGGTCACGTAACTACACAGTGCTTGCATGTCCTGTGCCCATACACTACATGATGTACGTGCACTGGTACCCAGAGGCAACATAGCATGTACCTCTGGATAACCCACAGGGCGCCCATTTTTTCCGCTCTTAACATGTACGGATTTGTGCTCACCTCTTTATTATCGGCCACTCTCTATCTTCAGATCACAACAGGTAACTAAAGAGTAATGGAAACATCTGCCCTATACACAATATGTACATTATACCAGAGTATAGAACAGTATACGTATAACATCTTGTCTTGCAGGAGAGTAGTCAATGAAACAGCCCGGCTGCTTCCACAGTGTAAGCCCTATAGATCTCATCGTCACATTTCTAGTATTCAGTAGGGAAAGTCACACACCAGGAACGGGTCATCATGCACTTCACAGTAATCACAATTACAGGTCTGCACTGGAATAGATACGCTGCAATTGTTTCCATACATTAATAAATATATGATACATATTCCTCGGCACACTACAATATAGTAGCCATGTTATCACATCGGAGGAACACGAAGCTGTGACTTTATACATGAGCCATATGCAACATCTACTAAACGAACCATATCTATAGTATACCTATACTATATGACCAGAGCATGTAGCCAGTCGAGGGTTAGCGCAGAAGCATTCATTTTCACTAACAGAGAATTGCGCTTCCGCTTGTGTTTTCAGGGTCACAGGACGGCCGGGGGTTTTCTTCCTCATGGGTGTCCTGGGTCTGGGTGGAATTCATTTCTGGCTGCACGTTGCTATAACCTGCATTTCCCCTGACAGACACATGCTCCCAGCCGCCCTGTAACAGACATGTAAAGAGACATCATCAGCCTGTAAGAGACAATGTAAACGCAGATCCTCCGCCATGACCCATTCCACCAGGTACACGACACTCCGCTCCTGAGCTTCCACCTGTCACTTACCTGGGTTTAATGAACTAACCAAGTCCAGGAACATAGTGTCGTGTACCTGGTGGAATGGGTCATGTTGGTGAGTCTGTAAAGTTTTACTGGAGTTTACTGGAAGACACAATAAAATTAATGCACAGTGCAATATTTGTTTTCTGGAACCTTCCTCTGATTAGAGGTGGCCCTAAGTTTTGTACGGCCCTATGTGACAAATTAGAAACTGTCCCATCAATGTCAAACATTCCCCGGCGCAGACAGTGTCCCCATACAGTGTGTCACAAACAGCCCTCATCTGAAATGTCTTACGAGATTGATGATCAGCTCCACGTACTACTCACACAGCACAGGTACAGGTACAGGTACAGGTTGGATTATAAATAGTCTTTTTTAGCTTAGTTTAATATCCAGCCACAGCACAGTCTGCTCTTGTGTTGCTATGAATGCATTTTATTACCCTCCTTATGGCACATCCCCCCGTTCCTTCACGGTGACCCCTGTACGATGGTTTAAAGTGCTGGCACAGGCTCAGCCAACACTTTACCCCATCTTACATAGGAGCAGCAGCGCTGTGACAGCTACGCTCCAGAGGGGGAGCAGAGAGCTGAAGCCACAGACCTGGCACACACAAGGAAGCATTGGATAGAGGAAAGTACCGCAGAAGGTGTAGTGGGTAAGATATAGCACCCAGCAGGGTGCAGAAAAGAGCTCACCCCTATGCCGTAATCCCAGGAACATCCCTTCAGTGCCATGGGCTGTACCCCTAGGCGGTGGCAGACGGTGCCAATGCTCAGACTATGGCTGCCCTGCACTTTGTCTGCAATCACCCAAATCTGAAAATGACAAAAGATAAAGACATAACAGATTATGTGAATCAAACACGGTCATAGGATAAACAGTAAGTGGGACAGGAGGTGAACTCAACAACTGAAATGGTGGTACTCACAAGATTATATAATGGCACACTGACACAAAAGAAGAACTTGTTGTTATGGAGTGTATATACAATATATCAGCATGGATGAGAATGTAGGAAGGTAGGTGGTAATTAGTGACCCATTTGTTAATCAATTTGTCTTTTGTTGCTAGTACCAAATATATACAGACATAATAACCGGCCCAACACGAATAATAAAACTGGACCAGATCCAGAAAATCCAGCGTTCAGTGAACCAAATGCTGGAATTACTTAGTAAAGATTTCATAGGCTGATTCCCCCCCCACCCCCTATCGATGGAGACCACTCCACCCAGACAGAGGGGAATCCACACAAGGGACCTTATTCTCTCAACGTAGTATTTGCTTAGAAGCAAATACGATGCAGAGATACATAAGGGCTTAAGCATGAACATGCTGTGCTATTTACATACCTCCGGCACCCTCTTGTGTGTACTTTGTGTATGCTCGCACCCCCTCTGGCCACTAGATATTAATATGCAGAAACCGCATTATGCCGATTTGACTGTAAATGGGGGTGAATCTGCATGGAGACCCCCCACCTTAAGGTTTCCGCACTGTCATTGATTATATGCAGGGTGGTGCAGATATCTGGATAGTAGCTATACTAGATTTATTTTACAGTGTAGTTGCTGCTTCTGTGTTCATGTTGTATCATATGCAATGACAACACTTTCTAACCCAGGACACCGCACATACCTGATCAAGGGGACCCACGGATACCTTGCGGATGTTGTTTGAGACATGTTCCCAGGTGGATCCCTGGGGGTAACTTGGTGTAGTACCTTGTCGAAACCATAGATTACCTAGAAGGAGAACAAGAGGAGAACTAAATTGGTGAAACCAAACAAATGGAGGGCTTCCAAGGCCACAGCTATAATGATAAACAAATAACAGAATAAACTATGCAACTAGAAATGACACATGATTAATAAGGGGAAGGAGAAGATGTACTTATTATACAGTATCTTTGTGTGATTGCTCTGTGGGCATGCGCCAAACTAAAGAGCACAAAACTTAGACCAAGGGTGGACGATGTTCACAGGGGGGTCCTATGGGAGGGTACAGTATGTAGTGAATGTACAATAAGAGCACACCAATGCAAGGGCACCGGCTCCAGAGCTGGACACACGGGGCATTAAAGGTCCCTGCGATGGATTCTGACACTATGGTCGTCAGTACATTACAAATCAGATTATTGAATCCAGACGGTTGTTGTTATGTTAGTCAGCATTGTATACAGGGATGGGTCTAGTGCATGCTGAATGAGAGGACATAATGCCATCTACTTCATTATGTTAAAGTTATAAATATATATAAATACATACAGGCCAGATACTTACCATTTCCATCCACTGCAAACACAGACGTCTGCCCCACTGAGACCTGCTGTAGCTTTTGCTTTGGTGGAGGGGGAATGTGATACCAGCAGTCACCTAGATTCAATCCACATTGACATATATTATACATCTTACAGCTCCATCAACAAACACCTACAACCATTGTGTGATTGTGCACATCGCCTCTTACCCCCCCAGACAAAAACTGCAGAACCAATACACATACAGGTAGCTTCACTGATGGAATGATTCCTGTGTGTGTTAGAGTGTTACACAATATATCTGCAATGGTGCTGAATGATATCAATGACTAATGTGGGAATATTCAATAAAGCATAACCACAGAGTAACCTCAACTTAAGGCATGTCTTATGATGTCTGACAGGGTGCATGTATACATACACAAGTTTAGAGAAGACAGTGGGATATGGTAGAGAAGGCAGAGAACGGGGCATGAAGATAGAGAAACGTGCACATATGAGTCAACAATCTAGAGGGCATAAGAGAATAAAAAGGGGTGGTAATGGGGCGAGTCCGTAGGGTGAAAGTGAATGGCAGTAGATTAGGAGATATAAGATACGGATACATTTAAATACTGTATATACTCGAGTATAAGCCTAGTTTATCAGCACATTTTCTTGTGGTGAAAGTGCCCCCTCGGCTTATACTCGAGTCATTGTCTTGGATGACGCAGGGATGTGAGCACACTGCTGGGTCTGTGTTACTGTTATCAGTCCACATAGCTGAATCTTGCTTGCAGCCTTCTTAGGTCTCCTGTTGTGTGGCAGAGTTTTCCTCTGTGTCCCCAGATACCAGAGCTGCACACATTGCTCAGAGCTAAGATGGAGCTAAGGCGGACAGACAGACATACTGGGGGAGGCTTATACTCGAGGCAATAAGTTATCCAAGTTTTTTAGGTGAAATTAGGTTAATTGGGTTAATTTATAGTATACGGTATTTAGGGGGATGGGTGCAAGTTTTATAAGGAGAAATAGAGCATTTAGTGGTGAGAAGCAGCACAGGGAGTGTCCTGAGTGAGGCTTTAGTAAGTTACGAAAGATGGCACAACAATGGAATAGCGAGACACTGACTGGAGTGCTTGTGAAGAGAGGGGGGCCAAAGAATTGGGTGAAGGCTCTACATGTGAGGATGTTCAACCTGATGAGGAAGCCATTGTAGAGCAAGAGACAAGTTTAGAGCATTGAGGTTTGCCGAGGTGGTTGGAGCAATAAGGAGGACATGGAAATAATCTATGTGAGAAATGACGAGTATGTGGATGGAAGCGCTATCATGTCTATGGGTCTATGACTGGAGATATATCAGGTGCAAGTGTACAGAGATTTATCAGCAGCTACGCAGAGCATGGTAGAACAGAGCTCCAGAACCTCTGATCTGGGATACAGGGTTCAAGGTGAATGTGTCAGCAGCAATAGGAGGCGAGGAGACTCTGGAGGACTCGGGGTTATCAGTGTACTTTATACAGGGAGCCTGATTGGATTCCGCTAGATACGAACATGGTACACAGACCGTAGTGGAAACAGTCCACAAGCATTTGTCCTGAGTTATTTTAATATGAAGATTATCAGTTTCAACGTGTTGGTAGAATAACCCAGTTTAATTGTTTGCCATTGTCATATATACATATTTACCTTTCTATTAAGCTGGTAGAAGGTCACCTCTGATACGAGGCTGCTATTTACCTACGATTCACAGTGCGAAGTACTCAGCCACGTGCACACCCAACCAGCCCCAGGCCACCCCAATAGGAAGCACAACACAATGTTCCTGTGTATGTGACATTTACACTCACTCTGAATGGGTATTATGTTAAAGTGATATGATAATGGTGTAGTCCCTGTCTGCTATTGCTCATGGTGTTGTTCTTATGTGTTGTGGCAGTGATACAATGATGGTGTAGACCTTGTGTATTATGGCAGTGACACAAACATGGTGTAGTCTTTGTGTATTATGGCAATGACACAATAATGGTGTAGTCCTTGTGTATTGTGGCAGTCACACAATATTGGTGTAGTCCTTGTGTATTGTGTCAGTGATATAATAATGGTGTAGTCCTTGTGTATTGTGGCAATGACACAATAATGGTGTAGTCCTTGTGTATTATGGCAGTGACACAATATTGGTGTAGTCCTTGTGTATTGTGGCAGTGATATAATAATGGTGTAGCCCTTGTGTATTATGGCAGTGACACAATGACAGTGTAGCCCTTGTGTATTGTGGCAGTGGTGCAAGGATTGTGCATTCCTTGTGCACTGACACAAAAATAGTGTAGTCATAGAAATAAGCAGCACATTGCACATGCAGTCTATTGTGTTGGAACCTTGGATGAGCCTATTTCATTATTCCCTCGTAAAGTAAGTAATTCTGTACACATTGCACCCTGCAGTTTATGTGCATGTCCTTGTGTTCTACCATAGCTCTTCCTTAGAATTGCTGCTACATGTCAAGAATGGTCTTGTGTATTTTGCGGATATACAATGATACTTGTAGTCCTGTAATGGGATTCACTGACACTATGATAGTGCTCCTTATTGCTGGAGCTCTATGGTCTTATTCTTGTAACCCCAAGTCTTTCCTCTACCACTCTAGGATAGTAGAGGAAATCATATGATCACAGTATGCTACATGTGTAGAGTTTTCTAGATTATGTACGTATACTTGTAACACAGAATAACTATATGACAGGAATCCCCCTGACCCCAGCATCCTGCTATATGTAATGACAATTTCCCTGCAGGACGTATTTCATAAAACCAATTAACACACGTTTCCAATTTCCGTTTCCCACAATGAAGAGCAAACTCGTATCAATACAATCAATGAAATAAAAACCAATGGCTTATTTACCTGCAGGCTGACTGGAGGACACTGAGCCCCTATAGAAAGCGGATCCGTCTCGTGCTATAGCCCACACTTGCAGGCATCCTCCCACTGACACAGAAATGAATGGCTGATCAGTGCCAACATGAAGCCAGGAGGAGCCCTGCAAGACATTCACACCTATGCGTTACTCTAAGATAAATGCATCGACAGGTATGGGTAGAGAACATGCTTCAGAAGTAGAGCAAGGAACGTAAGGTTACAGGTTACTGTTCTTACAGCAGGACACTTCTTGGTGACATCCAGTCGACATAGGACGTCTCCTTTGCTACTGATGGCCCAGACAGCTACAGACTCGTCATTCTGGGTCCTTCTTCCTGGAGATATAGAGACTTCCAGCAAAGAGATTGGAGGGACTTCCAGCCATGGTCCAAATGTCACTATTTTGCATTTTCTACAAAGGAAACATGTATCTGTAAAATGCATACGTAAGGCTGCTCTTTACACCATTGGCCGTATGGACATGTGATGGTATGGACATGTAGAAGTGGTGGTATTGATATTTAGAAGTGGTGGTATGGACATTTAGAAGTGGTGATATGGACATTTAAGCTGGCCAAACACTATAAGATAAACTGACATTCATTATACCTCCCCTGCAATTCAACATGGTTTTACCCACTCTTTAAAAATGCTTAGATTGGAACAATTTATCTTATAGTGTATGGCCAGCTTTAGAAGTGATATTACTTAGCCAAAGTTTTAATACCAATTTCATAATAAAGCAGGTCTGTGCTGTGTGTAGTAATTAAAAGCAAAATAGTCTCCTTTCTTGTAAATAATAAAAGCAATTTGTCTCCACCTTAAGTTTAACATGGTTTAGCCCAAATTTAAAGTTCCACCTGTTTTCCTCTTATTTGCAAACTCTGGATTCAGTCCTGAACGTTAACATCTATGGTCACTGGACTGAATCCAGACTAACACACTATTGAATTTACAATGGAATGGGCAAAGCCATATTGAATTGCAATCAGTATTACAGGTGAGAGATGATGTGTCCAGCCTAAAGTCTAATAACAGTGTAACAGTAACGCTGGTCACTATATTTGTGCAAGAAGCAAAAGCAATTTATTCTCCCTGCATGCAAAGAATACAGAAGAGTGTTGCGGGGGTGAATTATTTTGGGCTTGTTTGCACCTTTTTTGCTACAAATATGCCCAATACAATAAGATTATGTTTGCAACACACAAAATACAGGGCGGACCAAGCAAAACCCACGCGTTCCCTGCATGCATAAAATAAGAGCATTTGCATCCCTGACATTGCAGCATCATGTCTCCAGGTACATACCTGCTCTTGGGAATATTAACATAGAGCACAGTGACACCAGTAATCGTATTATACTGCTTATGGGAATAAGGAAATCCAGTTTACTGGTCTTATAACAACACAGTGACCCTGTATAGGAGAAGCCCTGGTGACGTCATATTTACCTCGCCCACCGTCTTCTCCGGACAAAGTCTTTAATGGTCTTGTAGCCATGATATGACCTATAAAGACATATATATATATATGATTAACAAGATGACCTCTCCATTCCAGCTCATATAGGGATGTGTTTTATGTGGAGTAGGTTTATTGTTTCTTTAAGCGTCTCGATGCCAATTTCAACAAACACCCTGTTCCCTCAAATAACATGCAGTTCCAAGAAGCGGATTTAAGTTAACCTGTTAGTCTCTAGCACAGAATAAGACGCCCTGCAATGCTTATTGTTATATTCCTATATATACATGAACAGGTTAATCCCATATCTGATAATGTATCTAAATGGGCTTGCTAGATTTAGCTGTGCTTGTTCCTTACTCAAACCTCTCAGAAGAACAAGACAGATATAGATATAAATGAAATTCTTTTTATAGTGCTACGAGCCTGAGCCAGACCTACATCATACCTCCCAACTGTCCCGATTTTAGTGGGACAGTCCCACTTTTGCGCAACTTTCCCACTATCCCACCCTCCTACCAGTTTGTCCCGCTAAGGGGGACAAACAAGTAAGAAGAAATAAAAAGATTTTTTTTTTTATAAATTAAATGAAAATTGTCAATTTGCCGCGGCAAAAGGTGTGGGGCCTGGGTGGAGTTGGGTCGGGGTATGGGAAGAGTCAGGTGGGACTTGCCTGTCCCTATCTAGCAGACTGTAATGTTGGGAGGTATACTACATATATGTGCACTGGGGGGGAGGGGGGCGATCCAATGACAGCTGTCATAACATACCGTGTCTCCCCTATAATAAGACCTACCCTGATAATAAGCTCTATCCTATTTTACAGTAAACTGTCTAAAGTTAGCCCTCCCCTGAAATTAAGCCCTTTAAAACACAATGAGGTGTCATAATGTCAGCAGCACTTGGGGGGCCATGATTGGATTAAAAGCAGTTCAATAAAATAAGCCCTACCCGAAAATAAACCCTATGGTGTTTTTTTGTCCTGAAAAAAAAAAATAAGACAGTGTCTTATTATCGGGGAAACACTGTATTTGTAGTTCGCATTTGATACCGCATTTGATCACTGGTGTGATTTAAACGCTGGTGTTCAGACGGACGCCTTGTGGTTTGGGAAGGGGATGGAGGGACATAGTGCATGTAATGTAAATCACTGCCTCCAGCCCCTATCTTCACTATGAATAGATGGGCCTTGTTTACGTCATGTCCGTCCATTTATAATAAATGAATTATTTTTGCCGCTCAGGGGGCACGGCTTCAGGCAGGAGAATCTAGAAGTCGGCAAACCAAAGTCTAGGGGGCTCAAACACAATACAATAGTTATGAGGTTGCTTCTGAAGCATACAGCAGTTGTAGACTTTTTATATATAAAATAAGGATAATAAATTCATTTATGCATAATTGAAAAAAAGAAATGATCACTTTGTATTGTTTAAGGGCAGCCACATTGAGACAAAAGAGCATGCACTATCCATACCCTCTTTTTCCTGCATACTGTACATGATAGTGTACTTCGCGGCCCGGCACTTACATAATGTACTGTACACAGCCACATTTTGTCTGTACACAACATGTCGTGCTGGAATCCAGAGATACTGCAGCATGTGCCTTTGGATTGCATGCAGAACATTGAGGATTTGTGCCAGTATGTATGGCATACCCCTGTGCCAGCTCTGAGGATATACGTAAGGTAAAAAGCAACACAGGGGATGGTAATAATAAACTAGTAATAGTGAGGCCACATTGCTGCAAGTGAGCCCAGTCCAGGTCCAAACATCTGCAGAAGATGTTCAGCTGTATCATGTGCACCAGCTACACAGCATGTCCGATGATGGCCAAGACTTAACCATGGTTAATCACAAAGAATACATGGAATACAAATCTTCCGGTACTGAGGCTTAATATAAATCAGTGCCTCCAGCCCTGATCAATACTATGAATGGGCGTGTCGCACCCGCCTGTTCATTGTACGAGGTTTCCACCAGTGGGTGAGGCTTTGGACATGATTTGCATAAACCAAACCCTCCATCCTCATACCGCCAACTCTTGGTTTCTCCCAGGAGGGTTGCTTTTCCCCAATATACCACCCCCTCTATGTAGAAATAGTCCCAGCACTGCACATAGACATAGTGGGTACCTTAAAAAAAAAAAATATCTGGTGACGTGGGTTTATTTTCATATATATTTTTATATTTTTTATAGTGGGTACCTGGCAAAGCATGCTGGGACTTGTGGTTTGACAACACCTGGAGAGGCGCAGGTTGCCTACCCCTGCTTTAATTGAATTACTGGGGTTAGGAAGCAGCAGGGATTGATCTGGTCCTGTGTTATTACGCTTTAATGGATATATTGCATTTTATTTATTTTGTTTAAAAAGCATGGTTCCAATGGCTTCTGAGAAGCAATGCAGATATGATTACATTCATCCTGTGACATCTTCTATTTGGTTTTATAGAAAGTCTCAGTCACCTGCGGTTGGTTATAGATACATATTTGTAATGGAAACTATTTACACAATGATATTTGTTAACATCTTGACGTATACAGATGAATACGGGAACCNGTAAAATGGCACCTTAATAAACACTGTACATGAAGGGGTATATTTATCTATGGGAGCTAGATAATCACATGAACATAATGACAGCAATCATCATAAGCTATGACTGTATGCTGACATACAGAGATTATATTACTGCTGACAGTCAATGTTTGCTGACTGACAGTGAAGAAGTAGGTTAGGAGTGAAATAAGTTTAGTACAGGGTGGTCATATGGGTGAAGCGTGTAATGCCAGTTGTCTTCATGCCGGTAGTGAATCTGCTGCCGCTAAGTGGACATAGGGTTAATGGACTGGGAGTCATCTATCTGACCGGGTTAGTATCTGGACACCTGTCAGATCCAATCTAGCAATGTCTGACCCTCAAAGCCAAAATGTCATATAGGAAAGGTGACATATAGCAATGCTGCTATACATCAATGTCATATAGGAAAGGTGACATATAGCAATGCTGCAGA
>JABWIB010006090.1:20328-31749 GCA_016617825.1 Platyplectrum ornatum
CTGAATCGCAGGATGTAACCTGGAAGAATACAAGTTATAACAAACATGGCAAACAGAGTATATTAAATAACTCTAAATGCACAAACATCCGTATTACTAATTCTCCCTCCTTCCACTCTCAGGACTGGATCCAGACTTACGTAGTATTGAAAGTACGAGTCCAACCCAAGTGTAATAACAGTGTAACAGTAACACTGGTCAGTATCTGTGTGCAACATGCAACAATAAATTATTCTCCCTGCATGCAAACACTGACATTCATTTTACCTCCCCCCCCTGCAATTCAACATGGTTTTACCCACTCGTAACTTTAACTAGTAAGTTTAATAGTATGTAAGTCTGGATCCAGTCCTCAGTGATGATATACCAGGGACTGAAAAATGATGAAAGGCCCATTGGAGTGGCCAGTGATAGTGAAGTAAATGTGGACCAGGGCAGGATTCAGACATCCATTCCACTACATGGGAGGAGGGGAGTATTTAGAGTGTATTGTGAGTGTATACTAAACACCCATCACTGTATCCAGACACCTGAACCAGTCTGCTGGCTGAATTCCTTGGGGGTTGGGGATCAGCAAGGAAATCTACATATTAGCCCTTTAAGCCATCTCAAACATAAAATGCTTGCCGAAAATGAGAGACGTGTTACTTACACAGGAAAGTCTGCTGCATATTGCCAGCCTTCCCGATCCGTTCCACCGGAGACATTGAAGTCTACAAACCAATCGGAAACCTGCATAGGGAGAAGATAAATGAGATGTCTGCATGTGCACCAATCAGAAACCTGTATAGGGAGAAGATAAATGAGATGTCTGCATGTGCACCAATCAGAATCCTGCATAGGGATAAGATAAATGAGATGTCTGCATGTGCCCCAATCAGAATATCCGGTACAGGCATGCTATCAGACTGCCACTGCCAGAATCTAAGGGGGCGCAGGTAAGGGAGATGGAAAAAGCAGTTCAACCACAAGGTGACCATGGAGGACACACCATGAATCTGCTGGGAGAGAAGCTCCCTGCACCTCATTGGTTGCATGACCGGAGGCCACATCAAGGAAAGGTCTATTTCCATAGGGGTTAGTCATAATAAGACAGTGATAGCTATAGACATAAGGAAATAAAGCAGATTTATTGCATGCTGTAACTGATCATTGAGTTATGGAATCTGCAATTAAGGTTTATAATACCAGTTTCTATATTTTGCGTCACAGTTACGTTCTTGCATATGTGATAAAGAATTGTGGAGCAATACAATATTATACAAAGAGTTACAGCACTAAATATTCTTATTTCTCGCACCTTGTATAGGGACACTGCAAACCATGGGGCATAGGGGGCCAGTGACAGTGTCTTCTGACATCTACAAATGACTTTACAAATCGCACATTACAAAACATATAAAATGTTGAATCTTGACTTGATACTGACAAATAATAATAATAATAATAATAATAATAATCATAGACACCCAAATCTGTTAGTCTTTCTTCAGGACCTTTTACTAGCAGCATCTTAGGTTGAGTAGTTCAGCTGTGGTGCTCCAGGTGTGCACAAGGGGGTAGTCCTGGGTGCCTGGTCCTGTTATATTGCACCCTAGTTGTACATGGCTTAAGTATAGCATCCCAGTGACCCCCTCCCATTCAGATCGCATTCCAGTGACCCCCTCCCATACAGACCACATCCCAGTNCTCCCATACAGAGAGCATCCTAGTAAACAACCGCACAACACAGTGTCTACAATTAGTGTCTACAATTAAGTATGGCCGGATCTGAAGTCGCCTGAGAATCCTTTTCTACAAATAGATGAGATATAGAGCAAGCACTCTATATGTTGGAAAATGTTACGTGTTTTATACCAGTGACATTTAAAATATAATATAGTTCAGTAAGTAGAAACACGAGAGTAAAGCAAACACACGGATGTCCTCAGTACTGAGCCTCCTTGTTTCATAATTAATAGTGTGTGAAAGGCTGCCAGAGAGGTGTTCATATTTACACATTCTTATGTGCTCGGATAAATGCTTTCAGAATAGTAAACAGTCCCCTGTGCAGATATATCACGGCAGCGCTCATACCCTTCAAAACAAACATGGTTTAACCCGTTTGCCACCGCGTCCCAGGGAGCAGAGACTTACCCATGACCACTGCGGGGAGGGAGGCTTTGTGCTGGTCTTTGTACACTCCTGCAGACCAGTGGAGTCGCTCCACATATACCTGTCTGTCGGAAGCCCTCTGCAAAGGATGCATACAATGAATACAATGTGCCCTTATGGCCTCCATCACTTTATCAAGGCACCCCCACACCAACATAATTATCAGGCAGTCCCAAGTCTTAAGTAATTGGACCAAACTAACATACTAAGTAATTAGGGGAGGACTGACATACTTTGTATGTCACAAATACACACAAACCATAAATAATCGGTGTGTAATTGTCATTCAAAGATCAATACTATTTATCTAGAAAACCTACTTATGCCTATACATCTATCTTCCCCAGTTCATATTCTACAAGACAACTAACATAGCATGTTCATACCAAGAGGAGCACTGTTACACCAATCTGTTTAACAGGAGTAATATAGCTCAATTTAAAAACCACAGGAACAAATCAAATACAAAAACTACTTTGACACTACATATGTAATATATATTAGCCTTACTACTGCCACCTAGCTGTCACAATGTTCCCTGCGGCAGTGGAGTACACAGAGAACTGCAGATTATATGAATGATGAGAGGTGAAGATGAATCTTCCTATTTACAGCTTTCTCTTCATGACTATATAGATATTCAATTATAAGATCAATATAAAATACAGATTAAATGTTTTACACAATGATTGGTGGAAACCGCTATATTTGGTTCTAATATATATATATATATATATATACAAACACACAAAATGGAGTCTGCACATTGGTCTGTAAGCTAATACAATGCAGGTGCTTGAAAGGAAAAAGGGTATTTTACACAAAAACAAACAAAAATCCCCAGCACTCATGCTATTAGCCAGCTAATAGCATGAGTGCTGGGGATTTTTGTTTGTTTTTGTATATATATATATATATATATATATATATAAGTATATATATGTATAATGTCCAGAGGCCCTTTGGTTGAAAGGCCCTTTGTGCATTACGTAAGTTAGACTTGTGACTTGGAGTGTTGTGCACATATATAGTTTCCATTCTTTGTGTGCACCTATTTTTACTAGCAAAAATACACACAAATATATGTGAGGATGCGAATCAGATCCTGTACACATGTGACACGATATAACATTTATAAAATACCCGCATGGCGCTGGATTTATCCTGAAAGCATGCTAATACGCTTTCACACCATGTCGTCAGCAAGTCTGAAAAATTGCAGTTCCAGCAGTAACAGCTAGGTGGCGTATATTTTCCTATTTTTATATGCAGGTGGGAAATGTGAGTTTCTGATTTTATGTGATGAATCCCCTAAACCAATGGTTCCCAAGCGCGGCTCCCAGGGGTGACACATTCCCTGGGTGCTGATAACGTGGTTGCCAGCCCTACATGTAATATGCCACATGAATGGCCTGCGCTTCGTGAATCCTGATTATTGAGATCCCAGAAGTGTTTTTTTTTTGTGCTGCACATCCTTTTTCCAAATGTATTTGTGACTGATCTTTGTAAAACCAAATATTGTAAAATGTGTTCAATAAAAACAAACAGAATAAAGACGAATCACTTGCTACCTCTATAGAGATATACGTACATGCTGCTGTATCCAGTGAGTGGGTTCCACCTCTGATTCTCATAGATATATACGCACTTTGTGTCACTTTGCTGAAAAAGGTTATTGGTGCTGCTATTCACCCCTGTATAACGGAGAATACTGATCATTTATTTATTGTCATATTAATGGTCAGATATATTTACATTTTCTTAATATATATATTTACATATCTAGAGGACAGCTAAGAGTTATCTCCATCGTGGTAAATGTGGTAAAATGTAAGAGGTAGGTAAGGGACAGATATAATTAAAAAGTTTATTTTCTTACCTTGTGTGTATCCTTCTCCATAGCCTCCGGTATACACCCACGCCGTATGATCATAGCCAATGCCCCACACCACACCACAACTGCTGCCTTCAACCATTCTCAGGTGTCCACCCATCTGACGCCAAAACCTGGAAGTAAAGCGAAAGACCATTAATACATACATATTATATTATTCTGTTCTATGGAGTGAAATATTATTGGATTTATAGATCCCACATAGACATGTACAGAGAGCTACAAATCTCCATAGTCCCCATGTAGGAATAGCTGATGGAAAACTGGTTGCAAAGTTACACAAATCTGGCCTATTCCGACGGTGGGTCAGTCCAACAGGAAAGCGTTCGTTGAGTAAGCAAGGTGAGAGGGGAGATATATGCTAATCATACAGTAAGAGCTTGGCTGAGCCATTACTTACAATCCCCACAATCTCCATTTACCATGAGGCTGGCGGTAAAAGTTAAGATTGGGTCCAGACAACGTTTATACCTTCCCTACTGGGGTATGTTAGCATGCCTCCGCGAGTTACGCCAGCATTTACTACTGAAACCTTCTCCTTCCTTACCTTCCATTATCCTGCTTTCCTCCTCTAAAGAGGATTCTCAGATTCCCCCCCTCAGCAAATGTTGTGCTGACTTCCGTTCCTCCCACAGAATCCATCCTCACCCTCACTCCAAAGCTCTGTGTCTCTCATAATCATATGTCAATCCTGCCAAGACTTCTCCTGCGCTGACCCGTCTCTGAAACTCTCTGCGATGCTATACACAACTCTATATTAATGCCCAAAACCTCTCTTTCTTTACCAAGTTTGTACTTTCTGAATCCAGACCACCACAAAAGAGGATCAGGAATACAACCACTTTCACCACCACATTCCCAGATTTCCAACAGAAGATCAGGATGTGGATGGCATGTGCGAGGAGCATGGGGGCATTTACTATTTCTGCTAAGCCATCCCAATGGATGGGGTCTGCTAATACAGCATATACAGNGCTGGTTCTCGCTTTCATTGGTAAGTCCAATCCGGTACCACAATGATATTAACCATTAGCGCAAGCAGAACTTCACAACTGTAACACTCACATTTGATCGCAAGGTTTTGTGTTATTCATCATCTCCAGATCTGGCGATGGCTCGCTCACGAATATGTCTCCTTTACAGGTAACAGACCAGATTGCTTGGTCAGAAGGGGGACCTTTAATTTTTCTAGCATCACAGCAGGAACTACTCAGAAGGTTTATCTACAAAAAAAATAAATAAATGAACACAAGAGCTGTAATTTGCAATGAAACACAATTTGCAGGTAATTTGGCACAATGCAACAACACAGGTATAATAAACCGCTTCAAACTGCAAATTAAACAAAATGAAACATAAAATTTCTGATTGCTCCGAACAGCAATACCACCAAAGGTTTATCCAAAAATGTCCCCAATAAGCGAAATCCGCCTCCCATTGGACCAGATTCAGACTATAGGCAATTGTGACTTACTCGAGAGTGGGCAAAACCATGTTGAATTGTAGGGGAGGTAAATTTCATTAATTGCAATCAGTATTACAGGTGAGAGATGATGTTTCCAGCACAAGTGTAATAACAGTGNAACAGTAACGCTGGTCAGTATCTGTGTGCAACATGCAACAATAAAGTATTCTCCCTGCATGCAAACACTGACATTCATTTTACCTCCCCCCCCTGCAATTCAACATGGTTTTACCCACTTTTGAGTATGTTTTGAGTAAGTCATTAGTGCCTAAAGTCTGAATCTGGTCCATTGGGTGATTTGGCACAGATACAAAGAGGGTGATTGCCTTATATTTAATGCTGCCACCAGCTACTGTAATAAACAGGAATCAGCGCAGATTTTAATATTCCCCCAAATGGCTCCAGTTGAATATGACTTAACTACTGAATAGCCACAAACAATAAATATACAAATTAAATATGTAAAAGAAGAAAAGACAAAGAAACCAATATTACGGTGTAAACACCCATATCAGAATAAACTCAGAAATACAAAAGTGAATTAACCTGGATTCCAAAATAAAACTATAAAAAGGGTAAAAGTTACAACATAACCAAACAATAAAAAACTGTAATACAATAAAGAAACCTGAAGTTATAGGAATCCTTTCCCACATTGTAATTTTAGCTTCTTTTTTAAAGAACAGTTAAAGCCACATCCAGTACACCAGGGCCTATATTTACTAAGCTGTGGGGATGTTGCCCATAGCAACCAATCAGATTCTTATTTTATTTTACATTCTAGACAATGTAAGTTAGAATCTGATTAGTTGCTATGGGCAACATCTCCACTTTTCCATTCCCGCAGCTTAGTAAATTAAGGCCCAAATGTATCCACCATTGAAAGGTCCAGTAGAAAGTAAGCATGCCTCATTATCACCTGTTACTAGGGGCAATGGCAGAGATTTCATTATATAAAGATGTCGGGTGAGGAATATGGCATGCGATTTATTAGGTTATAGAGTGGTGACCCAGACTCTCTGCTTCCTTACCCAGTCATGCATCTCCTGTTCAGTGCCGGCTGCCAGTCGGACCGGCCATCTCTGCTTTGTCTTCTCTGCAGTGTAAATAGCAAATGTGTGTTTGGCATCATTCAGGACCGGCACCAAAATAGTGACTTCATTAAGGAATAAATGTATATACTGGAAAATAAAAACCAATCGTATTAGCAATGGACATGAAACATGGCTAATAAGCCGCTACCACAAATACACACTAAATACATTAGAACGAGCAAGATAAATAAAATCCAACACAAAGTTATATCTCTGTTATTGGATCTACTTCTTATATAATGAATAAAGAAGACAGCATCATTTTAATCTGATTTTCATGTTCGGTGTTATGGAATAAGTGATGTCTTATCAAAAAATAATAATAACCCCTGTTTGAGTGATGTGAACGCAGTGGCTACTGGGACACACAGACATTGCCTGGTTCCCTGCTACTAATAAGGATCTACAGGAGTGGTGGGCCAGGCAATGTCTGGGCTCCAGGACTCACAATGCTGATGCGATGTCAGCACCCTGCTGCAGGCGAGAGGAACAAATGAGCTTTATTAAGCAGCATATAGAACCCTGATTAGAGGGATTATTTAAATGCAATTAAAGAGGAATACAATTCATTAAATGATCACCTATAAGAGTGCAGGGAGGGTGCTAGCAGAGCTGGGGGCAGTGGTGGTAGCCCTATGTATGCACAGTAATCCATACCCCACTTCTCTTAACAGGAGTAGGAAGACTTAAGATAGGCCATGGGTCTCAAAGTGTGTTCAAACTCAGGGAAGGACTATGAAGTGTGGGAATATAGAGGTCCGGCAAATGTGGATTCCTACACATTGAACCATTCACTTATGAATGAGCTCTCATAATTCAGTTCATGAAGCTTATGTCAGCCCTCCATGATGATTTCACACTATACAAATAACAGATGGATTTCTCCACATGGCCCTTACTATAGTATATTATTACTAGACTATATTTTACTATACTATATTATTATTACTATACTATATTATTACTACGCTATATTATTACTATACTATATTATTATTATTGCTATACTATATTGTTATTACTATACTATACTATATTATGACTACACTATTTTATTTACTATTTCACTTTTACTTGCATGTATTTTATTGTTGCAATTTACACAGTCTGACTATTACTATAATATTCATTCATTGTACCTTTTTCTCCTCGTAGTGTGTGTAGTATATAAAGAAGATACTGTCTCTGGAGCCATCACAAGCTGTCACCTGCTCGAGGGCCACACGGACATCAATCCACTTGTAGGGTTTCCAGTCTCTCCACCACTGCAGGGATCCCGTTTTTACCCACACAGACTGTAACAATAATGGCGACAGATGTCATTGACACCGAGGAGAATGGGGGGATACACGAATAAAGAATCGAGATATATCGGGGCTATTGGGGCTGTGTCAGTGTTGGAAGCAGCAAAATAAAAGGAGTAAATGTATAACTGGGGAAAACCACTTGAACTGCAGACAGGGAGAAAAAATAAAACATGAAGAGTTAGAGTTCAGGGGAAATATTTCTTAGCACAACTCTAAATTATAGTGTAAAACTACTAATAGCTGAGTGTGTGCGATAAGGGTGTAAGGTTGAAGGAGGGGGTGCCACTCAATTCAAATTATGTCCATTGATTAACTACTTATGCCCCTGGCAATACATATTCCCCATGCATCTCTGGTTGTGTTGTCCAGTACCTGCTCTATGGCCTGCTCATAGTGTCGGAAACTGTCCAGTTCTCTCTTTGTGCGTTCCCCAAACTGCTCAAGTATCTGCTTCCTCCACACTGCTGTATGGGCCGGTGTGATAGACAGGGACATTGACTGCATGCTGGACAACAAGCCTGGAAAAAAACCACAGTAACTGGAATAACGCTTACATGAATACCAGCACATAAACACTTTATGGAGCATGATACAGAATATGGGTCTTGATGATTGTGAGGCCAGTATTGCTATAGGTTAGGTATTATTGCAATAGTGTCTAGACCCCCATGATTTTAGATATACATCTAAAATCTAATATATACATCTAAAAAGATATACAAATGACATCTGGTGATGTGGTTTCATTAACACCCTTAATATCCTGAACTCCATTATTGCTGGAACGACCATGATGGACAAATGTGGGTAATGTGTGCGCCAGTCCACCGGCCATCAGTATGAGCTTTAAGGCAGTGTTCTGTGCATCATGCATTCTGTTCTTGTTCCCTACCTTTCCTCGCTTATCTCCATCCACACTCCCTCCTGTCCCCTCCGTTCTGCTTGTGACAGTCACCTGATTTCTACCACTCTCAAGCATTCAGGACTTCTCCCGAGCTGCACTGGAATGACCTACCGCAACCTATTAGGCTCTCTAACACCCTCCAAGCTTTTAAACGCTCAGTCAAAACCCACTTCTTCAGATTGACTTACCCACCTCCACCTAATCTTTCTACCCTCTCCCTCCACATCCCAAGGTCTTCTGTACTGTCCACCCCCTCCTGTTTAGCTTGTTAACTCACATGAGTAGGTTTGTCAATTCTCCTATCATCTGCCTCTACCTTGCTCCCATCTCTTCCCCTGTCTATTTCCTCACCTTTCTTCATCAACTTCTTTACTTTCTTCATTCATTTTCATGGAATCCTACTTTAATTTTATCTGTATTAATTTTGCACCTTTCTAGTACTCCAGTACTTGCTGTACTATTTAAATACAACCCCTTTACTCCCTGTATGAAACTCGCCCCTTTCCGCCTCAACAACAGAATGACTTTACAAAGGTCCTGATCCATTCATTCAGAATCTCAGACGTATCTTATATATTTCTAATTATGTTGCTCTGAGAAGTACAAGTAGAATAAACCACACGGGCCTTTAACATATGAATATACCTGTTTCCCGAGAGAACCACTTAAGAGGAGTTTGTGAATCCACAAGGCAGCCATGTCCAGATACCCAAGTCCACAAGGGACATGTGCTACTTCCATAGGTCTCCTCTGCACCTGCTGGGAAAGTTTCAAATACGGAGAGACTGGCAGCCTCGTCTGAGGCCTGGAGTGACTGGACACGGGCCTCCACCAGGTCAATGCTGCTCCACTGCGGAGCTTTCCTCATCCCCGAATTCATGGGAACCTCATCAGTAGACATGTCCGAGTCCAGGCTAGTTGCATGCTGGACGCCAGGTGAAAGAGCCGCGGCTGGATCCTCCGTTTGCCCATCAGACTTAGGACTGGCCACCTCCTTTAGTTCTGACGTGGGAAGAGCAGTCTCCTGTATTGCTTCAGCGTCTGAATCTATATCTGACTGGATGGTGGAATCTTTAACTTCATCTCCAAAGAAGCAGCCAGCACTAAAATAATAAAAAGATAAAGATAAAGTCAACTAAAGATACAAAAGGTTACTATGCTATATACACATACACAGCATATACAACATTATTATTCAATGTAAATAACAATAATTTGGGTACTGTTCCAATGCTGATTATTGCAGTATCCTTAATCAAGAGAAATAAAGTCCCTTCACACATTCAAATATGTATAGAACTCTTTAATGCCTATACATCGTCCTATAACCACTAGTTACAATGATTCAGGATCATAAAGTGTGGATTTCCTATTTCACCAGACCATTCCTGATGGCGAGGACTTGTTTCAGAAAGAAGAGGAACTGGCATCAAACAAAAAACGTTGGTGCCAATAGGTTAGATTTCCCCCATTTTCACCTTTTACAATCCTTCCCCTGCCTGCAACCTAACCCTAACCTCCCCCCTCTACAATCCATGCCTTTTCTGCAGCCTAACCCTAACCTCCCCCTTTACAATCCATGCCTTTTCTGCAGCCTAACCCTAACCTCCCCTCTCTATAATCCATCCCATGCCTCCAGCCTAACCCTAACCTCCCCCCTCTACAATCCATGCCTTTTCTGCAGCCTAACCTCCCCCTCTATAATCCCTCCCCTGCCTCCAGCCTAACCCTAACCTCCCCCTTTACAATCCATGCCTTTTCTGCAGCCTAACCCTAACCTCCCCTCTCTATAATCCATCCCATGCCTGCAACCTAACCCTAACCTTCCCCACCTACAATCCATTGCAGCCTAACCATCCCCTTTTATGATCCAACCCCTCCCTGCAGCCTAACCCTAACATTCATCTTTTACAATCCATACCCTTCCTCCAGTCTAACCCGAACTCTGTCCCCTCTACGGTCAATCCACAACAGATTTAACATGCACAATCTACACATAAACACCTCCTAGTGTTACCTCGCCATGCTGGACACACTTCCAGAGTTGGACTTCTCATTTTCCAGGGGTACCACTATGGCCTTCCACGTTTTTCCGCTCAGCTCACTTGGGGTGACACCCTGACGGAAATAAACTGCTTTGTCCTCATAGCCAATTCCCCAGACCTGTGTGTGATTTCAAATAGACACCGCATCATTAACACAAGTAAAATCAGGAGTAATAATTATATTAGTACTAATACTGTGAATCCCAAAATGCAGAAAGCAATATATCCCAACAAGATAAACACTTAATAAGCATAATACTCAACATTTATGTTGGTTGTGATATTTTGATTTCTACATTTAGGGGTACCACAATTTAAATATAAATCCCATGTTCATAGATTGTACATGTATAACAGTACCTGGTCATTCAGTCCAACACTCAGCATGGACATCTCTCCCACCATTTCAATCCAGCTAGTGCCACATGGATTGTGCGAGTTTATTCCTCTTCTAAACCACACCTGATAGGAAACAATACACAACATGTATCATGCTGATAGGAAACAATACACAACATGTATCATCCTGATAGGAAACAATACACAGCGTGTATCATC
>JABWIB010006095.1:24075-38546 GCA_016617825.1 Platyplectrum ornatum
AAAATACAAAAATTAAAGTATTCTCCCTGCATGCTAACACTAACATTCATTTTACCTCCCCTGCAATTCAACATGGTTTTGCCCACTCTTGAAAAATCTTACGATTGGAACAATTTATCTTATAGTGTATGGCCAGCTTAACTAAAGGATTTGTTTGGGGAGGAATTTGTAAAGTAAACCATGTTGAATAANAGGCAAATCATCAGCTCATCTAGTCCTCACTTTTAAGTCCATTAGAAATAAGACTCAATGTAAGAATCCTTCATGTTTTTGTTTCACATTCTTCCCTAGAGCAATAGCTACACTTTGCCTCTGTACAGTAGAATAACCTCTAAGTCACCTTCAGTCTGCTCTGCAAGCTAATCTATCATGGAAATGTGTACAGCTACAGAGGGCAGCACTTGTTCAGCATAGGAATCCTGTACGCTACAATAAATACCATTATAACAGCCAGCAAAAAAACACTAACTATGCTTTGTCTGACAATCAGAAAAACACAAAAGTCAGTACAATATAAATATAAGCATTGGAGCTAGTCTAACATTGATTCTATTACAGTCATTTACATGAACAAACTGGTTTTAGAGGTCATGTAATCACGCAATCATTGAAAGCATTTTATGTGCAGGGCACATACAGCCATGGACTGCAGCCACACCTGCCTTCTCCTTTAACACTGTTGCATACAAATAAAACTCAACATTTCAATAATACAAACAAACTGACCCCTGCTGTGCATTATCATGGCAAAGAATGAGGAATCCTATTTACACAACAAGATGTCACTTCATACATAGGAAGACCAGATGTAAATAATTCTGTGTTTGAAAAGAAAAAGAAGACATAGGCAAACAGTGACACAATATAATAGAACCAGAACTCAGAATGCTTCCAACACTGGTATACTTATGAAAAAAGCAGGTTAGTGATTATAGTGTCCCAATACCTGGATACGACTTTACACTACACCCATTAATAAAACAACGTAATTATATTACATATGACCACATTGATGGAGTAGAATGAAAAGCATAATGAATGTATTGGATCCACAAAAGCTATATAACAATAGTTGTGTGTACTAGCCCATGGCCCTCCAAGCCTTCACCAGATTGCTTCTTTGTTTCATTATCCTCTACACCNCCAACTGATTTTTCATCCCTGGTTTAATTGATTTACACAATAACTGTTATAGGAACACTAGGACACTACAAGTTGATAAACAGGATTCTCTAGGTTTGTCTCAGGACAGATATCAGCTGACTAAAGTGTATATATATATATATCTATATCACTTGACTATGATATTGTATTCCTTTATTTCATCAAATCTAATGTTATAGCAGTCTATTGATAACACTAAGCCAAAAGCGAAAGCTATAGACAGTGCATGTGTTGTCACCTTTAGACAGGCCCATTTCATACCACTATATCAATTCATAACAGAATCGTCACAATGTGAACTTACATCCACACAGGGCCGTTTTCTGACGACAGAAAAATGAGCCCTTCAAAACAATACATGAGAAAGCTTAAAATGACCAGATTTAACAGGCAGACATTAGTAAGTTACATGGTTAAGGACAACATTGCACCTGCTGTATAAAAAATATTGGTTATTACAAACCCTGACCGATCACTTTCATCTCATGTCTGCAGCCATTATTGCTATTCAAACAGCTCAGACCAATATTTAATCGCAGCGTATGTATATGGACGGATTATCACAGAAAAGGCATATACTGAAGGAACTAAGGATTAGATGCTGTTTGGCATAAAAATGGTTTTGGTAAAGACACCATCCCAGGTTTAGAAAAACAACCTGGGACATAATCCCTTAAGTGTCACAATAATCTTTACATTGGAGGAGCTCATTGCAAGGAAACCCTAATTGTTTCTGGGTGATCAGATTGTCAGGACCAGCCAACTGCTGCAAAACAGGAGATCTTCACAGACCCATTACTAAAAAAAACCCAGTACTCAGCACACACAGGAGTACTAATTAGGTGTACTAACAGCTTCCCATATAGGATATGTACCTTAGAACAAAAACTTCAATATATAGTCCTAAAACTTAAGTAGTTTCAGTAAAAGTTTAAAGAATTAGAGAGAATAGTTAATTTAACCCTTTCACCTATTGCCTTCCTAAGGTGGGTACACTTTCTCCCAAAGACTGTCCCAGTGGTTGTTACATACTACATTCTCAAAGTAGCCAGTAAAGCATACAATCACACATTTAAACCAGTTTATATTCACACTTCTGAGATGGGAAGCAGTAGTTTGCTTTTCAGGCTGCAGTANCTTCAGGGTTAAATAATGGCTGTAGAATGCAGTGCATGTCTCTAATGGAAGTCACATGCCAGGTCTCCAGGCACAGGATTANTAACAGACCAAGGAGCTTACAGGACTCCCAACATCACTACAGGACAACCTCAGGCAATTACAACACANATGGGGTCAATCTCACACCATGTATATACAATGGACACACAAACGCTGCACTATGAAGACAGTTAAGAAATTAGCAAAAGATAAAGTGACCATTGTCCATAGAATATATTAGTATGTATACCAGTATACGGTAAGTGTGTGTGTTATAGCGACAACACATCTACCAGAAGCCATTATCCACTGCATATAGCCAGCATAGCCCGTGTAATTCCCCAGCCATTACCCACCCCCTGTAACGGGGCTGGTCTTGTAGTAAACATACGAGCTATGCGGAGGTATTAGTCAGTATAAGGAGCGGACGAGCGCCCCGCTACTTNAGGAGAGAGGCAGAACCTCCCATAGAGCCCCGTTATGCGCCCGTCCANGGCCTTCCATTACCTGAACTCTCGGCTCCTCTCGCGGTAAATAGGAGCAGCAAGGCGGGCACTGCGACCAGCCCGAAGCCCATCATCCTGCGGCCTGCACTGGACACACGCACAGATCAGCCACGACCACTCTCCTCACCGACTGGCGTTCAACTAAAGGCCGCCCCTGATCACCTGCTGGTGTGTGCCGGGAGGGGCGGGGCCAGCACGTACTTCCGCTCAGGGCAGGACGTCACGCTGAGCTGTGGACTGGAGGACTTTTGTTTATAGTTCCTATAGTGTGACCTTATGTGCAGCCTCGGGGCGGATCCACACTTACACCCTATTTAGGTGCATGTGCAGAGCAGAGCCACATTGCATTGTGGGTGGTGCAAATGGATATAAATTCTGTTGCATACAGAGAAAACACACTGAAGTCACATACTGCACAGCTTTATGTTTGGGTTAAATTTAGAGTTAAAACTTATGCTTTTAACTCTAATTCTGTATTTATACTTGCTTCCCCTNCAGTTCAGTGTTTGGTTTTGCCCAGGTCTACACTTACACCTGTTTAACCNTTACTCCCAAACTCTGGATCAGCCCCTTCATGTGATATCAAGATTGAACCCATATATTTTTAGAATTTGTGTTCANTATTGTAGGGGTTTTCTATTCTTTAAATTTATATATGTGCAATAAAGTAGTATAAAAGTTGCCACACAATAAAACAGTTATCGCTGCCAGCCAATTACTGGTCCCGATATCGGCCCTACACTCTGCAGNGATAATCCAGTAAGAGCAGGGAGGGAAGGGAGGACCTGCTGAGATTNACAGGGGGCTCTTACAAAGAAACTCCAGCAGGGGGTACAGGGCCTGATATTCGCCTCCTCTGTACGATAATCAGAATTTCCAAATAATTAGATCCCAGAGCCTTTCTGGGGCGATAATCTGATGTCTCNGAAATATATCTGTGGCACACACTAGAATGATTTTTCGTCCAGTCCATGATCATTGTAGCATTGGCACAATAATCATTCTCGTGTGTGCCCAGGGTTGGATGGTTGGAGTACAGCACTGTGTGGACTCCACAATGGGGAAGTTTGCCAAACGCTGGATCTGATTGAGCAAGCAGTCCATATTATACCCTACATGTGGACTCAGTAGTAACTACCAGACGTTATATATTCTGGAATCTAATAGTAAGCATGTTTTTGTTTATTCATAACAAGCTGTGTGTTTACTAAACAGCAGATGACTGAAGAATACATACAAGTTAAAGGTAAAAATGCAAGTTTTAAATTCAAAATCACAATACCTGTAACATTTGTTACTTGTACACTCTGCAAAAATACACACAAGATTCCAAGGAGAGCAGGGCAACTGCTGACTAAATGTTTACTTAACTTGTGAAATGGATAAGATAGTGACATGGTACTGGGTAAGTGAAAAATGCCTGCAATTTGTGAGTGTGCAGGTATGTGTATAAGGCTACTAGCACAGATCTTAAGATTCAGATATCCACTCTAGAAGCGTTTCTGACAGTGGGACAGGGTACGTACAGCACGTACACAAGGTGGGAGAAGAAAGGGTTTCAATAGTCAGAGATGGCTTAAAGCAGGGGCCTCCCTCATCTAAATGGGAGTTAGATACAGCCAGATGCTCTTGGAGCTCTGCACAGTCACAGCATAGAATAGAATTATGACATGCATTAGCTGCTGCAAAACACCCAATTTCGAAATACTTAGAGCCAACAACTAAATCTGTTATAAAATGTACAAGTGTGTAGTATGGATTGGGTATTGTATCCTGCGATCAATTATGTCTATGCAGTTAAAGCATGCTTGTAGTTTCACAATACATGGAGCATAACTCCCAACATACGGGGGACGCTTAATCCCTGCCCCGGACAATCCCGCCCAAGCCCCGTCCCTTTCAATGCCGCGAGTCGTGGCTAATGTAAAAAATACATGATTTATCATATTTGTCCCCTAAGCAGTTGGGAGGTATGCATGGAGTGACACAGGTAGCAGAGGTTCCTACATCTAGTCTACATTCACACAACACAGATAGATTGCCAGACCACAAACAATTTCTGTAAATACACAAAAAAAACAATCAAGTGCCTTCACATATTCACATCTTATGAACAAGTCCTTTAGCTCATTTGGGTCTAGCCTACCTATATAGAAGGCCAGGACACCGTATGACACTCCATACTTTTTTAACTTTATAAATATTCTTTTAAGCTCAATTGCCTATGTGGATCTTATAGGAAACCACCTAGATGCTATGCCTTGAAAGGACTAGGGATCAATCCTGACTTTTTCATGCGGTTGGCTTTGCAATCTGCTATGCCACTATACATACCCCCCAACTGTCCCGATTTTAGCTATGGGGACAAACTGGCAGGAAAGTGTTTTTTTTTTTGTTTTGCCTCAATTGCAGGGGTCATATCTTTGCGTGGGGTTTGGGTGTGCAGGGGCGGGGCTTGTGTGTCCCGCTCTCTCCCTGGCAAATGTTCGGAGGTATGATTTATAGACTCAATTGAAATGCCATTTGTGCATACATCTAAGAACTTATCCAGATATTAAAAATAAAATACTAAACCATGTTGAATTTCAGGCTTGGCCAACTTAATTATTTTAATTATCTTATTGCACACAGATACTGACCAGTATTAATTTTACGCTGTTGTTTTGAGTTGGACTAGGGACTAATACATCAACTCTAATACGGTACATCGCTTATGTTCAAACTCTGGATCTGGCCCAATATTACTTCCAAAAGGTCACAAGTCAGTATAGACAGGGAATCGTACTGCCAGCTTCAAATCCATTACCCACTTAACTGAAATCAGATCAGGAAATGCTAAGGTAAGACCATGATTGTAAGTCTATCTGTATAGAACAATCACGGCTCTTATAGCAATGTTAATTTAAATTTGCACTTTTTCTGATTTTAATTTACAATAATATCATGTACACTTACAGGTCATCACATTGTTTCTCTCTTGATTTCCTGTTAGATTTGTTTGTATGGTATTATATTGTCTTTTTATATGCTTCATTTTTTTACTTGAATACTAAAGTTAATCACTGGAACACTGTACCATGTGGCCCAGTTGGACACTGGATAGGATTATGCAAGCAGTGCATAATAGACTTCACATGCAAACCCAGCAGCAACTACCAGATGTTAGATTTAGTGGAATTTAACTGTAAATCTGGTTTAGTTTTTTTTTATAACAAGCTCTATGTTTGCTAAACAGCAGTTCTCTGAAGAATGCATGCAAGACAAGGGTGGAAATGCATGGTTTAAGTTCATAATCATGATACCTGTGGAAGTTGTTCTTGCATACTCTGCAAAATTGCTTACAAGACTCCAAGGAGAATGTTTAGTGCACTTGTGTAATGGGTGAGAAAGGTCCCTAATGACATGGGATACAAGATAAAAGTGATAACTATGTAGAGAACAGTCATCACAGTATGTGATAACTGTGAGAGTTAGGAAAATGTTAGGATGTAGGATTCCTTGTGCAGATGGCCCTACATGTATGGGGGAAGTGGCGGGAGTGGTCCTCACCCATATATAGTTAAATCTGCATATTGCAGAAACACACTTACTAAAGCATTTCCAGCATCTGGCTCACCAAATCCTGGAATTGCTTTCGTTTGGATCTGGTGCCATGGTGAGCATAAAAACTCAAAGGTCAATTATTCTCTGCCAGCAACATAAAAGCATTAAGGATGACTCTCGTTAGCTTTCTGTTAGTCACAATCAGTGTTGGAAGCATTTTTAATCTGATATTCCAACTCCCAACAATTACAAATGTTTATTTTGTGTGTTTGTGAATAGTCATGCTCATGTGTGCCTCTGGAAACATGGTGCTAGCCTTTGTAACCTGTTGTGCAATTGCCCATTGCTGAAGTTGGTTGCTGCCCAATTTTTCCAAACAAAGGGCTTAGTTACATGTGAGCCATTTCCTTCCAAACATTTCACCATTGGCTCTGAAAAACAGAGTCCTGCAAAATCCTCTATCACCATGCTTCCTCTCAGTTAGAACTTGTTTTGTTGTGGTCCAATCTGCACCAATATGTCATGCAACTTATTTGTCATTGGGTTAGGCCATGTAGTCATGTCTTTTGGCTCAAAACAGGGATTTATAGAAGCAAAAAAGACTCAAAATAATCAGTATTTTGAGTCTCCCAACATGTATGAAGGATGTGGATTATCCAGTCAGTAGTGGTGGAAGCTTGGTAAATGGTAAAAGGACAATTTTGTTGATAAAAAATAGAACAAATGTTAGGATTTTCAAATTAATTTTTAATTTTAATGGCAGAAAGGTACTATGCTATGATATTATTGATATTACTAACAAAAAAACCCTAATTAANTGTGTTTTTCTTTTTAGTTTTTTTAAANGCTGCAAATGTAAACATTTAGAATTTTGACCTTTCCTTCTCTGATAGTATTGGATACCCCTAGGATTCTTTTCTACTCAAAAATTGAGTCGCTGTTGGCTAACCACGGTACCCTCTCAGCGTACACTCTAGATGTATATAGAACACTTGTAGATAAGAAAGATTGATGTAGCCCCACACCTCTTAATGGACATAAAACATGTATATACTTTCGACAGATATAGGAAATTTTTTTCAAATAGTATACAATCACACATATGGCTAAACCAATAAAGTCAGATTACTGGTCCCTANGGCTGGTAAAGGAGAAGAAAAAAGCTAGTCCACCAAACCCACTTCGTGCCTTCAGGTTATCCAGGCTATAAACGGGGTTGGTATTGTGTGGGTGATTAAAATGTCTGTGAGGCTTCTGCATGGGTTTGATGTCAAGGATACAGAAGAGGTAGAGAGATCAGACATCCAGGGAGAACTAAAAAGGTGAATGGTGTTATGGTTGCNAGTGGGACACTAGGTCCTTTAACTATAGGCAGGGACTGTTCCCTGTACTATGCAGTGGCCTAGGCCTTATTGGATTTTGTTTGTTTGGCTTCTATTAGTTAAGTTCCATATTTGTGTGACAATTTGTATAATATCTGGTCGTGAAAAATTTCTATTAATTCAGTGATTGTAAGTGTTGGTATGACCCGTACAGGGCTGCTATCAAAAAATAGTAGGGCCTGGGAATGCTGATAAAAATACAGCATATTTATTACTATTTGAGGAAGAGCACAACCAGCAGTCTGGTCTGAAGAGTGCCGGTTCCACATCTTCTTCTCATTTAAGGTCTGTGTTATGCAACGTATTTAAAATATATTAAACAAAATGAAATAAAATGACCTTCATGTTACAAAGAAGTAATGACGTCTATAGAAAATGTACCACTGCTGTTTCCCAGCATGCTACCAAGCAAGCTGTTTCCTCCCAGAGTCAACATAAAAAGTGTTTTTCGAAAGGACTGATCCCCACACCCAAGCTGCTTATTGCTTTAGCAAACAGGCAATGGGGTGCGGCATTTTAAGATTCTCAGACTGAAAACATTGCTCATCACTGTAACAGAATATAACATACAACGCAGAAATGAAGGGTTATCATGTATATGCTTTACATGTAAGATGTTAATCACTGCTGCTCTGTCATATTTGCAGCCAATGGATGTGATGTAAAATACTCCTGGTTCAAAAANGACAAAAGTATTATAGAAGTGATACCTTTATTGGCTAACCATAAAAAATCATTATATAAATGAACATTTGAGGAAAATTGATGAAGATCTCCAGCCCATTTTTCAGAAAGACAATAGACTGAAAAACATAATCCCAGATTTACCTCTCCTATCATTTAGACAGCCACCAAACCTAAGAAACCTCCTTGTTAGAAGTGTCCTCTCATCACCATCAGAGACTGGTTCCTTCCCCTGTAACAACAAAAAATGCAGAACCTGCACCCATGTCCTGTCGACTAACAGTGTACAGATACCTGACACACAAAGGGACTATAAGATCACTGGTACATTCTCATGTACATCCTCCAATGTGGTGTATATGATACAGTGTATAAAGTGCCCTAAGGGAATCTACATTGGAGAGACCAANCAGAAACTGCAGTCCAGGATGAACTTACACAGACACACAATAAGGAAATCCCTGGACACCCCCGTGGGAAAACACTTCTCTGGGCCAGGACACAGTATGACAGATTTAAGAGTCTTAATACTGAAAGGTCTTTTCAAAAATGACAGAGAGAGAGAGAAAAATTTGGGAATTCAAACTGATAAGAACATTTCAGTCATTGACACAGGGACTAAATTTAACACCTGGATTCATGACCCACTACATGGACAATTCACATCCCCCAGCAGACTGACTCCAGATCTCTGCAATGCTGGGTCACCACCTCTAATGTTCATCCATTTGTAACACCCCATTCATTTGTATACTGCCTGATAAAGGAGCCTTTGTGCTTTGAAAGCTAGCATTTATATAATGATTTTTTTGGTTAGCCAATCACTTCTATAATACTTTTTTGAACCAGGAGTATTTTACATCACATTGATTTTTCTGGCTACTGGCTGGTTTTTCTGGCTAGTGCCGTAGTGGCTGGAGCTTCAACCAAAGTTGCAATGGAGTTACTATCCTGGACCAATATCAGATCCTAAGTACCATGTGTTCAAGGGGAAGCGACACCCCTTGCAGGCAAGAGACTTCCAGCAGCAGGACCCTACCTTAAAATGTCCCCATGGAAATATACACATGTGGAAATATGAAATGAACGTAACAACTTAACCAGCAAATGACCGTGCAATCTATATACCTTCCAACTGTGAACCTTACATATGTTCCCTGTCCCGCCAACAAAATGCCAACAAATATGCCAATGGAACCAATGTACGTTGGGTGTGCGTACTCCCAATAAGTAAATGCCCCTTTTGTTGGAGTGAAAAGCAGCTACATGTCTGCCAATAACAATGTAAGAAATGTTAGCACAGACCTAAAGCCCTAACTAAATAAAAATTCCTCAGGAGCTACATAATAGGATGTGATATATGATATGATTCAGAAATATAGTAGTGACTGGCACATGGCACATGTAAAGGAATTTATGGATGTACCGTGGAGTTCCTCTTTTACCACCTTGCACCATTACTTTATACAACCTTAGTTTCCAGTGGTATCTACCTTTCACCTTCTCACAGGAACTGCAGTCAGGGGCCACAACCTGCTGGCTTTTATTGCCAATCTAATTTGTCCTCACTACTCAAGGCTCCTGGAAATTCCAAGCCTCAGTAAGACTCCATATCCTGGTCCACTGTGTTCACTCTATTTAGGCACATGTGGTAGACAAATTGGCTTAAATTTAATAAAATGCGGGATTAGAAAAATGGGGATATTGCCCATAGCAACCAGATTCAAGCTCCCAGTTTCACCAATTACCATTTGTTAGTGTACAACACATAGTTTTTCTCACTTCTGCAGGCAGATCCACATCATCTAGAAAAGATTTGATAGGAAAGTGATATTTCCTAACCGAAAGTCTAATAACAGTTTTAGAGTAAAACTGCTCAGTGTGCAATTTGCAAAGTATTCTTTTTGTACGCAGAGAATAAGATGGGTTAACTTGTTCATGATTAGTTTTATACTGGCATGGAATTTAACGAAATATCTGTGAGGCTCATTCAATCAAGATATCCTGAAGGTCCAGAATTCTGTCTCCTGTGCGTTTCCAAAAAGGCAATCTCCACCTACAATGATTTCTTGTGAAGTACATTGCCATCATGACTTGGATGGTTAATTTACTACATTGAAGATCTTCCTCATCTCCCTTTGCAAATGACTGGTTTTAGCACATTAATCACTAACTTTTCATGGAATGCATTATATCATCAGCCCAAAAGAGACAATTCTAGGATTCACAGTGGGTCGGCTGCCTTGGTTAGACTGCAAAACCACCCCAGAACATAGGAAATGCTGCAGATGGAGTAGATTCACTCATGAGAATATGGTTCTTAGGCTACTATGTGATATCTATCTATCATATCTCAGCTAAAACCAGAGTTTCTCAAACTGTACTGACTGTTAGCAAAAAATAAAAATAAATACAAATGTTATTTTTTGTGTATTTGAGAGCTGGACTAATGTCTTCGCTCTTGCCTGCTACTGTTTGATTATTTGTTCAGTCTGTTATGTGATTCATTTGTGAAAGATGTTCTCCTTTCTCCTAATGTAATTTATTAGACAATAAATTTCTTGTTACAAGATTACAAATAAAGAATAAAAAAAATACATGAACTTAAGCCCTGAAATTTACCATGGTTCTGTCCTGGCTCTGGTCCACTACTATGTCTTGGGTGACATTAATCATTGTGTATAATAAATGTTAGCCTCCAGCCCTAATTGGTACAATGAATGGGCGGGGCTTGATGACATCACACCCGTTCATTTATAGCAATTGTATGGGTTTCACGTTCAAGGGGCAGGGCTTTGGNCTTGATTTGCATAATACTGACGACTCTTGTTTCTTCTGGGAGGGAGAAGCTTAATAGTATTATAACAACAAGGCTTATGCAGATGTGTGGGTGTAAAGAGTCAATCAAAACAAATGTCTCTGTTCAAAGAGACTAACGCAATGTCAAACACTAATACCACGTTTAGATAACCTGCTCGCAAATCCTCAGGGTTTTCAAACTCATATCCTGAAATCCGGCTATTTCATAAAAAGCCTGACTTTTTGCTTGTAATCTGAACGGGGTATAACTTATACATCCAGTCCTGGTTTTGCAATACAATGGTAGTCTTCAGTTAGATGCTGCTGTTCATAAACTTGACAATGCTGTTGTATAATTAATTCAAATCTGTGACTAAATAAATAGTATGAGGACATTTGTCAGTATAACCTCCCTATAATTAGTTGCCAGAGAGTTCATGACAATCATTCAATGATGCAACTTATGGTTTGACTAAGTAAATACAGAGGCAGTACCATTACTATTTTTATTTTTTTAAACAGCACAGGTACTTTGATCCAGTGATGTAAAATAGCTTGTTTAACTTTAACTTACTTTAACTTTGACCTATAATAAGGGCGCAGCTCGCCCAATGCCTGGTTGGTCCGTCCAAGTCTCAAAATGAACCCACAACAACACACGAGAGTCAAGTGTGAGATNGACGTGAAACAATGAATTTAGAAAATGTACAATTTGTCCCAGAATTATGGATTTTGCAGCACTCTCAAAAGTTATGTATCAGTGTGGCCAGAGATGTGTGGCACTTAGGGCACCGTTCCATCTCATATGGAGCCTCTGTGCCTGAGAAATGTAAACTCTAAGGATGGTCCCTCTGGAGGGAAATTGCCCCTCTTGAGATTCAGTNCTATTTATTTTAGTGACCAGCTTCTACCAACCTCAGTGCTATGAGGAGTTTGTAATATATGCTGTTGTATCTACTTTTGGCAGTTAAAAATTATCCTGGTTATAGAATGTTTTATTTTTGTCACACAGCAGCCAGGCATGGATTACTTATTTACCCTGTAAATACCTAGATTCACTTTATGATTCAGTATAATCCTTAATCTATCCAGTCACGTTGCAAAGCCAATTCATTTACCAAAAAGGTTATCAGTTAGTTTTAACACATATGATTTAACATCTTGTTTATTAACAGGTTATTGTATATCACCAGTATATTATGTGGAGAGTGTGTAATAGGGCCCTGCTTACAATCCTACAATAATAGGCTATAGTAGGTTTCGTAGATAATGGGAAGTTCTGTATATCACACAATGATCTTTTATGAGCCTNTATAGTAAATGTGATCATTGCTCAGAATAACTCAGCAGTGTAATAGCAGAACATTTTAGTATGAAAAGGGAAATTGTACAAGTTTATGCAAAGTCTATAATGTAAGGAAATTGGAGAATTACCTGCCTCATTAAGTGTAAAAAAAAAATTACAAAAATAACAAAAATATTATTATAATAAATAAAATGTGTGTGTGTGTTTTTTTTTTAAATAAATGTATTTATTTTTTTATTTATTTTTCCAACCTTTGTTTTCAATCATAAAAGCCGTCAGTGACTGCAGGCTTTTATGATCTCAGCTTACGCTGCATGTAAACATTAGCAGAGGCTCCGGATACAGCATATGGCCTGCCCCTCTCCCTGCGCTCTATTCAGAGCTGTGGTTTTGCAGAAGAGGTGCCCTGCTGCTCCCCCAGCTGAATGGACAAGGTGCCTGTCATTTATAATAGAACTTCCTCACCAGTTGGAGAAGAAGCACCTGGGGAGCGGGGAAGAGGCTTGGCACCTCTTTACAATACCTCCAAACCTCCGCTACTGCTGCAGGTGAAGCTCCAAATGTAGTTGGTATAGAGATCTGGTTCAGGTATAATATAGATTACATATTATACAAAAGATTTCTAATTTAACTTGTTTTTATACACATAGCAGACATTTATAAAATGTAGTGTAGTACATTGCAATAACAGGTGCAGAGGGGTCAGAATTCCAGTGGAAAAGTCAACCTGTGCAAACATGTACCCAAATATCAGCTGTTGTAANTGCTCCATAGAGACAACTTGTCAAATGCCCTTCACAAGTGGCTGTCAGATGTACTTTTATGTTAGCATTTCTAAACACAGCATGTTGGTTAAATGCCGTCAGTTTATATCTCAAATTGATTGCCTAGTGCTTTATGTAGGGCAAATATCAAACACACCCAAGATATATTTAATACACTGATTGCGCGTAGAATGCTAATATTTACCAGGTACACTGTGATTAATAGCACATATAAAACAAGAATAATGGGAAATTTTAAACTGATTGGCTTCCACCAATAACAAATTTTTAGCTGCTGGGTCACATAGTACTTTTGTTAGAGATTGGATTTGTCACAGTGCATATTAGGATAAGTGCTTTGTGCACGTTTTTATTACCGACATTCTCATAAAGCATTTTTAGGTTGTGGTTATTGAACATTTTTCTACATTTATGACGACAAACTAGAGTACAGTTTCCTTCAAGTGATTAAAGGCCTCATAAGTAATGACAATAACCCTTGTATTGTAGTATATTGTGCAGCAAGAATGGTAGTGCAACTGGTGCCTCCGTTGAGGGTACAGGGTAAGCAGAGCATGTGTTTTGTTTTTATTAGACATGATGAGTGTCAGGGGGGTGAGAGTTACATCTGGGAAATACCATGATGAGTGTCAGGGGGTGAGAGTTACACCTGGGTAATACCATGATGAGTGTCAGGGGGTGAGAGTTACATCTGGGTAATACCATGANCGTCACNANGGTNAGAGTTACACCTGGGTAATACCATTCCCCATCCCACAGCCACAATGCAGAACTCCAATGAATTGCAGGACAATAAGGGCAGCTGGAAGGTGTGCATGGGAAGAGACATACATACAACTGATCTCACCTTGCTTACTTGAGTCAAACCTTCTCTATGAGACACCACAGTCTGCTCCACCTGCTGTATAATAATGAGACACCACAGTCTGTTCCCCCCTCTGTATAATAGTGAGACACCACAGTCTGCTCCCCCTGCTGTATAATGAGACACCACAGTCTGCTCCCCCTGCTGTATAATAATGAAACTCTGCCCTATATGCTACAGACACCTCAACTGTCACACTGCTCTTCCTGCTTCAAGATACCTCAACTGCCACTCTGCCCTATCTTCTGCTGTATACCACAACTGTCACACTGCCACTCT
>JABWIB010006098.1:19574-31729 GCA_016617825.1 Platyplectrum ornatum
TAGTCTAACGGGTTAGTGTCCGTGTTGATATTTTCTGCTGGTGTAAACTTTGACACAGGGAACCGATTATGGGCCTTCACTGAATGGATTTGTTTCACATCCCAATTTAGATGGGTCTGTCCAGAATCGTGGGCCCTCAAAATGGCAGCATGTAGGGAAATGATTGTGTGGTTTATTATTATTATTATTATTATTATTTGTTATTAATATTATCATTTTTCTGATACTACATTGGCATTTGTAGACCCCTTTTACCATTTCAGGTTATACATAATATTTAGAGACATGCTTTTTAATTTAGGAGCTTTTCTGGACTGATTAAGTTGTGTGCACCTTATACAATTTAAATAAGGTGAAATNAATGTCAGTGTTGCATGCAGGGAGAATTCTTTATTTTTGCATTTTGCACACAGATACTGACCAGTGTTACTGTTAGACAAGACTTGGCTGTTACACTGNTATTNGACTTGGGCTTTCTCTCAACTCTATTACTGTTTGCAACTAATGAAATTTAACTCTCCTGTAATTCAACATAGCTTTGCCCACTCTTGAGTAAGTTGTGAGTATGAATCTGGTTCAGGGTGTTGTAAAAAAAAATATATACATTTTTTTATTATTATTATTTTTTTTAAACGAACGCTGCTGCACTCAGCGCATAGGCTCTGGCTACCTGCAGCGGAGATGCACTCGCAATGTGTCTCCACTGCAGGGAAATGCAAGCAACTGAAACATGCAGCTCTGAATAGCAAAACTCTGAATCAGGTCTTATGTCAGTAGTGCCTGAAGTCTGGATCTGGTCCATTGTGCAATGTAAAACAAAATCAGTGATTGTTTTAAAGAATTGTTTTTATTGTTGAGTTTGTAGAAAGATTCAAGTAGTGAAAGTACTGTGTTTATTCAGTGAAAGGAAGAACAAATTCAGAGTTGGGTTGTCCTCATGGGACAAATCTACTCCGTTCCAATAAATACTGACTTGATTATTTTGTTAATCAATCCATTTATGTGATTGACTATTAGCCNCTGATACTATAGCATTTAAGCTTAAGGAAATGAATCAGCAGGCTTACTGTTCTTTAATTGAATAGTCTTTTATTCAAATATTAGTGTGTATTAAATACAAAAGGTTTCATAGATACTGTTCTCAATTTTGTGTTAATGAAATGTGCAAGAACATTATTACATCANTTTGTGTACTTTTGATCCCAACATAGCAATTCTCTTACAATCGGTAAAGCAGAGAAAATGACAACGGTAATGTCACAGAGTGCCAATGTATCATTAACNTTCTGCATTGACACGTCTCATTTGCTGGACTTATGTTTGAGTGAGTGCAAGACAGAAATAAACGTGAATTCAAAGTATCTGTTTTCTGCTTAAACCCCCCCCCCCCCAAAACTCGCAGTTATGGCTCCATCCTTTTCAATAGTGTCTGTAGTGTAGGTTGCAAATGTGTAAAGATTTTGAGGCGCCAAAAAACAGTGTTTCACTTATAGTGAACTTGGTTAATGTTCTTTACGGCATATTTTAAACATCTTTGTTTTCATTTTTAGAAATGTAAACTATATGCATTTTTTTAAATAAATAACTTTATCACTAAGAATATAACTAACTTTTACATGAAAAAAAACATAGCAAAGGGGACAATCTGCACAGATCTGCACTTTAGAAAATTAAAATTGGTGACAGGCAGTAACTAATCTAGTATTATTTTTAATTATCATTATTAGCTCAACTGCAGAGCTCAGGGCCAAATTTTCTAAGCAAGAAGATGGAAAAGTGGAGATGTTGCCCATAGCAACCAATCAGATTCAAGCGCTCCGTTTCATTTTACATACAGGACAATGTGAGCTCAGATCTGATTGGTTGCTATGGGCAACATCCCCACTTTTCAATCTCCCTACCAGGGGCAGGCTGGCAAATTTTGGCCTGGGGGGCAAGCCCATAGCAGTGACCCATATGTAACCGAACCACCAATTATGTGGCCAGCCTGGGCATAAATATATATATATATATACAGATGATTGTGGTTTGAATAAATAATGCACAATTGTATATTTCATAAACAAGTTTGTAAATTGCTGATTAATGGCAGTGATCTGAAATGTAAGGTCTGTCCCCTCAGTGTTACATGAAACAGTGGAAAGATAGCATTGGCGCAGGTAGTACAGTATAAAATGTGTGGAAAGCCTTTGCAGCTGAAGGTGGTAAAAATGTCTGTAGCTACTGACAGCTAGAACCACTATCAGTCCTACCTTATATTATGCAGACTTCCTAACTCTACAGGTACATCTGTGATGTGACTGATTTGTGACACTTAGGGACCGATTCAATCCCTAAGGCGCGCTTTTTAGCTCGCGGCTCATTGAGATCTTTCTGTACCATAAGAGACTAGAAAAAGTACATCACGCTTTTTCCCGTATTCGCGCTGGATTGAATCGGCCCCTTAATAAATGCGGCATCTGGAATGAAATGTAATAGCCTTAGAATTGCTCCACCGTATACGAGGGGCCACTTCAGCATATTTGTAATGATTGTTGAAAGATAACAGCAGATATTCCTAATCGTTCTGAAAGGTGTCAGTAGAAATTGAAATGGGGAAAGTATGACTCTGAGATGTTTCGTTGTGTCTGAAGAACATGATTCTCAGTTGGACTACACATTGGATTGCACCCAAAGTTTTTATGTTACAATGGCAAACCGTGTTGAATTTGAAAAGAAATCAAATAGATTTTATTCTTCACGTGCATTGAGGATGCTTTACTTTTGAGTATTGCAGACATATACTGGCCAGCCTAGGTGTCACAGGGACTCCGATCTTGGACCACTAGTGCTGCTGTGTATGGAGCTCAGTGGTCAGAATTATGATGAATCCTGTAAATCTGTTGCCATCTTGTTCTTCTTACCTCTTCTGCCATGTGCTTTTAGTCAGAAGTCAGAGGGACAGAAATAAGTAGAGGGGCTGGAGCCTGCTGTCTATAATACTTGACAAGATATATGATCACAGGGTCGAGGGAAGCTTTGGTGATAGCTGAGATATGACAACATGGGATACGTAGACATTGTCATGTTACGCAGCAGACTGTCACCACAGAATTGGTCTTTCAAGAACCTTTATGGAAGAATTTCCAGTGACATGAAGGGACATAAAGCTAACAGCGCAGACCCTAATGGTTGGGGAGTTGCTATTATAATGTGTGAGGCCTACCCTTACATGTATGGTAATTTGGTTCCAGGTCACCCTCCCTTAAGTTGAATGTAACTTACAGTGAAGATGGTGGTAGGAGATTAGTTTGGTTACTGTCTGCCNGGGACTGACTGAGGAGGCAGTTGGCAATTATGCTAGGCTACACTTTGCATTGGTTATATTGAACCAGATTTAGAAATCTGATTTCTGTGGGTGAGAAACTGCAATTATGTGTGCAGATCTGTAATCACAGGTTCACAGGTAAATTTGATCATTCAGTGTATCACTCCCCTAGTAATACCAAGGCCTATATTTACTAAGCAGGGAGATTGAAGAATTGGGATGTTGCCCATAGCAACCAATCAGATTACAGCTCACATTCTTCAGTATGTAAAATGAAACTGAGAGCTTGAATCTGATTGGTTGTCATGGGCAACATGCCCACTCTGCAATCTCCCTGCTTAGTAAATATAGTGTTGATACCATAATCCTACGTTTTCTGACTTTTGCTAATGTCAGATTGATTGATACATGGATTAATACACCGTGCTTTTGCATGCCCTTCATTGCAAGTTACACCCAGTTGTAAGAGAAACACAACCCCCTATCAAAACTGCCTGAGTCTGAGTAGAGCAGATAGCATTCCAAGTGGGTAGCGCAGATGCATGTGCAGAACACAAAATGNGTGGAAATCAGAATTCTGGGTCTGGTCTATTATTCATAATTATAGTATATAGTTATGTTATTATATAGAAAACTGGGACAAGTAATAAAATGCATGTCCCATAATCCTCAAGTTAAATTCCCTTTAGATTTATTCACTGAACAGCGACCCTATTTCATCTTCCAGAATTGAGTAGTCACTGCTGCTCTGCAAATAGAAGTTCTAATTTACAGATGAACATAGCATAAAGCATAATGCGTTTTATAGATATATACAGTATATATATATATTTAGCTATGGATATATATAGGTTGTCCATACTATGTGAATGAATTGTAGTTTTTTACTTGTTAACATGACTCCTGGTACACCACCTAGATACACACATGTGTTTGTGATCCAATCAGTAGCCATTTGAATAGTAATTATTTGCTTGTGTTTAGTTATTCTTAACTCTGATCCATTTCAGCAGGATGTGAGTTAGTCAATATGTAACATTAACAGCAATCTAATCTGTATCAGTGACATTACTTTAACATCTAACTTCCTATTAGGCTGTAATAGTTATTCAATGTAATTACCTATCACCAGCAATAACCCATGCTTGTAACACCTCCTAAATGATTGCATCCAATCCATAATATGACCATTTTCATTTGCTGATGGTGTCAGATTGAATCACATTGTCCTTACAATCAGTTTCAGTTCTTCTAATGGAATTTACATGTTAATGAATTGTAACTGTGTGAAGTCTTTTTGAGANAAGTCAACATTGGTTTTTATGAAGAGCTAATTGTCCCAAGAGTGTACAAGTCCTTATTCTATCAGGGAACCACTGGCAGCTTTATTGTTTTGCAGCAGTAAAAGAATAATCCACAAATTGTTACAAAAAATAAACATTAAGAAAGCAGTGAATTGTGTTTACACATCTAAAAGGGCTACAACTGTTAATCCAAACAAGGTATCGGCGTGCGTGTGGCTGCATCATACAGAACTGCCCAGAAAGACAGAGTATTACATCTACATATTGTCACTCGGACGCGTCGTACAGTTTTTATTTCTCTGACTGTGTGTTACTTATACTCTAGATCTAGATCATCCCAGCATGCTTTAACTGCACAGACATAGTTGATACTTGACAAAGCATTCTGGGACTTGTAGTTTGACAATGTCTGGAGAGCCGCACTGTGCCTACCCCTGCTCTAGAGGTATACGTTTTTTTTGTATTAGAGACTCAAAGTTTGATATGGCATGTCATTTTACAATGATTCACTTACAATACCTTTTTATGACGACAGTATATTTATTATTATTATAAGTGTAGAAGTAAAATAGTCTTTCAGGGGGGAATAAGCGACTGCATGCAGCTTTATTAGGAACGTTCACCAAAATTCCCAATGGAAAACAGAATATTCATATATAAAACCCACAGCAGCCAGACTCATACACAGACTGCTTTTCTAAGGGAGACACAGGGATCTGGATCCGGGGAGAGGTGAAAGCTAATTGTCTTGCACTCCCCACCAAGAACAGCAGCAATAGNTAGAACCCTGCACACAAGAGAGAAACCCTTCAATTCATTCCCTGCTGTGCGTCCCGCCTAAAGAGCATGTGGCCAGCAAAGGGTTAAACGCGGGATAGCGAGGAGACAGCTGTCTTCAGCTCAGGCTTCACTCTTCTGCTCTGTCAGGACTCATACAGCGATAAAAAGGCATGTTTTCTGAAAACTGTGCCACCACGCAAATTTCCTGGACTTCAGGAATACTACGTCTTTGTGATCCCCATAGAGATTTATTGGGAAGGCGACACTGACAGTAGCACAGGGGGGAATCAATGATTTCTCCTGGGTTAGGAAAAAAAAAGAAAAGTCCCTGATTTTCTGGGAAAACTGTCAGGGGTTGATAAATATGCCCCATAAAGACAAACACGCAGCATTCTGTCTCCAGAAACCTTCAACAGAGGCGCCCTCATAAAACCAAAGATAAACACTTTATCAGTGGTGTACTGGAGATGCCCATGAAGCCAGGGAGCAGTCCCGCACTGCATGGAAATATATGGACATCCCTAACTGGAAGTGTTTATATATACCGAGTCATTCTAACATTATACCACATTATGCTTTCTCCCATATATATATATATATATATATATATATATATATATAATCACAACATTCACTGTCATATACACATACAGAATAGTATAACACACAGCCATGTAATAGGATAGATATAGAATACAGAGTTGGGTATACACACTGAGTAAAATGAGTTTATTCCAATGTCAGTATCATATTCCAGTATATATTTATATATCCCTATCCACAGAGATCAGGGCAATCTTGATTATTTGTAGTTATAATGTCCTAATGGCAGACACTGATATCTCTGATGCTGCTGTCACAGCTTAGCAGACAGACCTCTGGAGTGGCCGTGACATGAATGCCGGTATGTGTGAAGTATAGAGATGCGAAGTAATGTCTCCCTTCCTCACGGAATAATATCGCCAGTCTGGGGTGGCATTACCCACTTACCTGGGCGCTTTTTATCATAGTGGGAGTCTGGGCAGAGTGGCTCAGGGAAGACTCTGCTCCGGTCTGGACTCCCGGCAGCTGTCTCCTCCTCCCCTCCTCCCTGTCCTGTGCTTAACCCCTTGTGAGGGTGATGATCTTTGACAGGACACACAGCACAGTAGCACTCAGCAGGGGATGACTAGGAGTTCTTGTGCGGAGATAATTAGCTTTCACCTCTCTCCTCATCTAGATCCCAGGGTCTCCCTTTAGGAGTGATCTGTGTGTGTGTCTGGCTGTGGGGTTCTCCATAAATGTCTATTTTTGTAGTTCTTCTGTCTGCAGGTCTGACACAGCCCAGGTCAGCATGAGTTAATCCCCCTTATCAGAGTTCACCAGAGAACACCCCCCCCCCCTTCCCCTGTTTCTCCTTACATGCCAGGAGTCAGCAGTATCAGATAGAGAAATGTGTAGTAATTCAGTAATCAGCTGCATAAGAAACTTCCTCCAGAAAGTTAGTGACAGGTCAAGAAATACAGCATAATTCAATGACAANCTTTACTGTGAGGAGCACTGATAATGGTTCTTACTTATCTGACTTTTTAAGTGAAAATTGAGAAAATGATTAGTGTGTATTGGGGAAACGATAGCTGCCAGCAGAGGGCGCCAGACTCCAGGTCCCATTGCCTGCAGCCTGCATGGAATGGCAGGACCCCCCACCCCCCTTTCCCTTCAGATCCACCATTCAAGTGAAAGAGGGAGGTGTCAGCGAAGTAACCAACCATGACCACAGGCCATCACACTACTTAAACATGAATTACATTGCAGCCGTATGGAGTCAGTCTAATAGATCCAAAGTAGACAGATCCTCTGGCCCAGAGGGACGAAGTACAGATCTGAACTCCTGCATGTTTTCCCCAGGACACAGAGAGCGAGCTGAGCATTCTACACAGTGCTGGGACAGAGTGAGGCACTGCATGCACACATTTAAGGATTTCCTTGACTTTATCTTTTCCAAGGAGTCCTGACAATACAGCCTGCTCTGGGGACTGTGTACCTCCCCTATTATCCTCTCTTCCCACTTGGAGAAATTGAGTCTCTGGTTACCATGGTGATCCAGCTGAAAGTGGAGAATATTTAACAAGGGGGAGCTGGACCCGGCAGGCAGACAAACTGGTGCCATCAGGACTGCGAAAGAATCCACTTCAACTTCTCCTGGACTGCAATGAGAAGGAGGGATCCTAAATCTTCTGCATCCCAGTGAAAGCCCTTGTCCATTCTAATGCATTATTTATGATCACTGAGAGAAGAGGACACCACGGTCACTGATTTTGTGTGGCTATTTGCAGCATGGATCATTCCCAGTGCCTTGTGACTATATATGCTCTAGTGGTCTTCCTGGGACTCAGAATAGACCAAGCAGTCTGCCAGCATTATTTACACATCCGACCAGTACCTAGTGAAAACCTGCCACTGGTGGAACTAATTGAGCATCCGGATCCAATATTCGATCCTAAGGAAAAGGACCTTAATGAGACTGAACTTAGAACACTCTTGGGTGGACATTTTGACCCCAACTTTATGGCNATCAACCTGCCAGAGGACAGACTCGGAGTGGAGGACCTAGCAGAGCTTGATCTACTCCTTAGGCAGAAGCCCTCTGGGGCAATGCCAGCCGAAATCAAAAGGCTGGAGTTTTACGAGGGTCTGCAGGGCAAGAAACACAGACTGAGCAAGAAACTGAGAAGAAAGCTTCAGATGTGGCTGTGGTCCCAAACTTTCTGTCCGGTCCTTTACACGTGGAATGACTTGGGCATCAGATTTTGGCCCCGCTTCATGAAAGTGGGCAGTTGCTACACTAAGAGGTCTTGTTCAGTACCGGAGGGCATGGTTTGTAAGGTTTCCAAGTCCATGCATTTGACCATCTTAAGGTGGCGATGCCCACGCAGGGTACATCAGCGCTGCACGTGGATACCTGTACAGTACCCTATCATATCTGAGTGCAAATGCTCATGTTAAGACTTTTTGGAACTCAGCAAAGACATTGCTTCTTCGTAAATGTTGTATGAACTGTAATATGTAGGAATGTATATGTTTGTATATATGGTACCAGTTTAAATTACTATTAAAAGGTCAGTATTATTCTTTTAAATAACCAGTGTCTACTGCATTTCCAAGGCAATTTATCTGGTTCAGTTCTATTTTTATTTTGTTATTATTATTTTCCTAATGTATCTGTATTTATATACAAAGAGCACTTCGCATTGCGAAGCATTTTTTGTTTAAATTTATTTTTTTTAAATGTAATTATTTTTAATACTTTATTATAGATGCTATTTCCATTATGTGGGAAATTGCGGCAATGGACCTCAGAAAAAGAGTGAAAAATGACTTTTAGCTACTGTACATATAGAGAACACATTTTTGGAGTTAAAAAATAACTAATCTTGTAAATGAAGACTATCTGCTATTTATTCTTTTATTTTTATCCCTTTGTAGTAAAGAAACAGTGCAGATTAGAATTAAACCACTAAAATATTAAACATTTGCAGTCGTTTTTATGCTTGTTGGTGAATGTTTGAGGTTTATTGCATTTCAGTATAACATTGCCAGNACACAATAATACTGGGTCTAGAGATAAATATTCTGGCTGGGTTGTAATTTCTAAGAAGGTGTCTTGTTTCTGCACTGGGGGATAATGTGTTGTGATCTGCAGTNAGTCGTGTGTACTTGCTGAGGGCAGAGTTGTTAGGGAGGAGGGAGAGGGTGAGCTCTCTTGATGGTGTCTCTGGTTTTGTACTGCCTGACATTGCGTTTGGAAAGAACACGTGTCTTTCACACCTACAATTGTGGTATGGCAGTGCTGAAACTTGACTCTTTGTCAAGACAGAGCCTCCCAGTTTAAAAGCACACACGTTGCTGGCGCTAATAAGCCTACATGCTGCTGCTGTAGCTCTGTTCCCTTCAGATGTCTGAAAAACATTGAATAACGCAAAAGTACATGTTCAGTAAAGTGCTGATTTAAAAACCTAACAACTGCTCCATTAGGATGCCTTCCAGAGGCTTCTTATTAGCTATCGGAGCAGGAGTATACAAGATCATTCCTATCTAGCTAAAAATCTAGGTGGGCTGACATCAAAGTCTACTTGAAAAGGTGTCATCTGTAGTAATCCCCTTAGGGCAAGTTCTCTTTATCTCACATGTGATTAATGGCATAAGTGACATGAATAGTGGGACACTCAGAGCTGTCACCTAATTGTAAAGCTATTATGTAAAGTCAACAGTGACACCTACATTACAAAAGGATCTAGTGATATACAGTACTGAGGTGATCAGGTGATTTACACTAATGAATACATCAGACCAAGGCACTGCAATCATGTGGCTCAGATTTTCTTGTTATTCTATACATGTCTTACAAGTTGCTGTTATTAACCCTGAATTACATAGTATTTATATCGTATAACTATTATCATTCCTCTGTGTGCTGTATGTACATGGTGTATGTCATTTCTGGCAAAGACAATGTATAACTTATTCCTAATACAAAAATAAAACACATTAAACTGCACACAATTTCTACATGCATTCTTAATGCATGAAATGGGTTCAAAGTGTGTCTGACACAGTGGGTTACAGTGACAAACATCTTTATGTGGGGGTTAAAGTTTTAGAATGAGTATAGTTATTTATCTTGAGGTATCATGGAGCAAATCACTAGTCTAAAATAAAAAAAGAATGAAACAGTAGTGACATATGTCAAAAGAAACTTAATACACAGCATCAGTTCTATTATACTTCCTGACTTAACCATTTCATGACCATGCATTTCTGTCTCATGAGTCTGACAAACCACGTTTTATAAGTCTTGGATGAGAAATCGCTTTTACTTTGTTGATGAAGGTAAAATATTAATATATAAGTTGAAAGTGAGAGTTTAGATTTTGGATAAATATGTATAATATCATTTTTATATTTAGATTGGAAAACATACCCTCTGTTTTGGAGTTTTTAGGGGTTTGTTTTAACAGTAACAAAGTAATTTTAGCCTGTTCTTCAACAAATGTGTAATACTCTATGATGATGATAATGTTCATAATAGTGTAGTTTACCAGCAGTACAATTAGGCTGTGACAGAGCTATTTCCATCAGGTCCAGTTTTCATGGATCATATAATCCTCGAATGCAATCACACAGAAGAAACATGATCTAAGTTTCTCCTGCAGTGCCCCGAGACTGCCCTCTGCTGGGGAAAGACCTTGTGGCATCAGTGCAGTGACCTCACAGCATTGTAAGTGCAGACATCGAGTTCTCTTTTAAATCTGTACTGTTATCAGAGTGCCAAGATTTAAGGTGTTGTACATTCACAATAAGCAATCACGAGTGATCTTCGCACTCCCAGAGCATTGATAATCAGTCACTGTATAACCATTTCAATACACGTGTATGTATGTTTCAATAGTAAATATAGTTTCATTATTAGTTCTGTCCCTTCTCCAACTTGTAAGGGAATAGTTAAATAAAACTTGGGTACATTAATTAACTGTAGCACAGATGAAGATCTGCATTATCCCTCCTTACAACAAAACGTCCTGCCCTCTCTGAGAATTCATTGTAAAAGGATTAAAAGTTTAAATACCTTTTCATTTAATTTTTTTCATGTAATCTTGTGTGGCGCCTGGATGAGATGCTCTGCATTTAAAATATTCCTAATGTGACTCCAGGCAAGCAAACATAAACCTAATTTATTTCAAGAAGAAAGAGGATATTCAGGTATTTGGGTTTATAAACTAGCAGCATTATGTATATTTGTTAGCATCTGACAAATGCCCAAATAACATTAAAATCAACCATTCATCACATATGAATTAATGCAAAAAAACACTGTTTGTGGCCAAAACTTTTTTTTTTATTTCTACACACTACATTTTTACTTTCAAAAACGTTTATTTAAAAAGCCAAAAGCAAGAGTTTTCTTTACTGGTAAACATGAACATTATATGAACAGAAGTATTTGCAACTGGGATTTGGGCCAAAAAGACTAAATGTCAACACATGTAACCCAGGGGTGGACTGTTTGACAGGACTACACTCTCTCCCCCTGTTGACATATAATATTAAAGCAATTTGCTCACTCTGGAACACTGGCTGCATATAGACTTAGTGCACAGTGTCCCTCTGTGTCACCTCGGGGTGACTGTGGCTAATTAGAAGAGGTCCCTTGTGAAAAACATAAATGTTGATGTGACTTCTCAAAGCAAGCTTTTGTAGCAACTATACAGAAATTAATCTAACTGGGCAAAGTCACTAGTGATTATAAAAACATACTGGTGGAATTAATTATTTACTAAACCTATGCTTTTAGAACATGAACAAGTGTCAATCAAGACATTTCTCTGCCATTTCTGTCTTGGCTATATTCTCCAAAGTAACACTCATGTTTCTTAAAACAGGTAAAATCATAATAACTCCAAAACAGTTAACATGCAAGAACATAACCCAAGCCATTTAATACATTATATTAAGGAACTGGTAGAACCTCTGGGCTAGTACTTCANTGGCCATAGTGGGATTTGTTCACTGGGCCACCTGCATTTTTTAGTTTTAGGTTTTTACTTTAGCTTTAATTGTGTTCCCAAGCTTGATTGTAATAGCATTTACATTTCACTAATGCAGGAAGCCTTTAGCACATCAAGTGTTGTAAAAGCGCAATTCCCGGCATATTATAACAGCATAGGCAAACCTCATGCAAGTAAGGCATGATAGAGTGACAGATTGTATGAAGCATAGTATTGTGT
>JABWIB010006100.1:4988-27688 GCA_016617825.1 Platyplectrum ornatum
GCGCTAGGTATGGCCATATAACCTATGTTATATTATATTTATTAATTATTATAATAATATTAATATTATTTATTAATATGTGTTACATTATGCTGGAATATGGTATAGTAATATATGTTAGTATATGCTGGAATATGGGTATATAAAGGGCTGGCCATTATAGACCACATTAACATTTAATTTAATTGCCGCTAAAAAATACTCCTCTTTGGCAAGAAAATACTCTTTAAAAATGCTATGAGGAGTATTTTTACTCCTGCTGAAAAAATGTAGCGCGATCACTGCACCCACCCCTTCTCCTCTCCTTTGTTTCTCTCCCCCTTTTCTTTTATCATCTGTTCACTTTTTCTTATTTTTCTCTTCTCTCCTTCTATGCAGCCCTTTTCCCCTGTATGTTTGTACCTTTACCCCGTCCCTGATTGAAGGGACTAATTGATCTACCTTATGCCTATTATTATATTGCATTGTATTGTTTTTCATTTTGCTGAAAACAAATAGATACAAAACAGGAAAAACAGTTTGCCACATTGTAGACACAGAAATGAGGACTCACATTTTATCTTCCAGGCAAATTTTGGGTCCAATGACATTGGCTGCTCCGCTCACCACTCGGAAGGCAAAGTGTTTCTCTGGACATGGCTGTGGCAAGCCACACTTGTATCTCCTGGGACGTGGGTCTGCGAGATAAGAGTGAGAGAGATGGAGATTGTGAAGCAGACAGGACACGGACGCGGTAGAAAAGAAACCTCGGTCCAATGAACAAGGAAAGCATAAGGTTAGAGGAGCAGAATTAGCAAAAGGGACCAATTTAAGTGCAAAATAACAAGTGCTGTTTTGTCATGGTCCTCTAGATGCACTCATTTTATGGGACCCTATAGTAGCATTTGCAGAGGCAAAGAATATTGCAATGTTTAGAGAAAAGGGGGAAAAGTGTCCCTCCAATGGTCCCTAAACTGTTTTTTTAAAGCTGCCTTTATACATCCCCAGAAAAGTGATGAGGTATTCACAAAAGTGAACCATTATCAATGTAAAAAATAGGATTGACCCCCTACTGAAAAAAAAATCTAGTAAAAGAAAAAATACTTGCAGCAAAATAAAAAAATAAATGAATAAACTAAATAAAAATAAATGCCACAGGGTGAAGCATTTTCTGATCCTTGTAAATCAGAACTGATTAGTTGCAGGATGGTTGTTAATATTTGTGTTAATATGAGGTATTCCAGCAAATTTTCCAGTGTTACGCACATCATGGATTAAATTTACTAAACAGGGAGATTGAAAAGTGGAGATGTTGCCCATAGCAACCAATCAGATTTAAGCTCATATTCTCCAGTATGTAAAAATGAAACTGAGAGCTTGAATCTCCCTGCTTACATGTATGTACTTCTACCCTGGATATTCTGCCACATATCGGGATAATTGATCCTGATGTCAGCGTACATGTCAGGACAGCAGTTATAGTTGGGGTGGACAACAGCAAGCAATACAGTAAAAAGCATAGTGCCTGAGCACTGATATGTGGAGGTGTCATTAAAGCAGAAACATTTTCATTTTTAGGGGGGAAAAAAGTTTTAGTACTAGTAGTGGAGTATAGAAGCATCATGGAGACCCTGGTACCAGATACTCACCAGCTGTAGTGATCACATCAGAACCTGTGGACAATGAGCACAATTAAGACAAAATGGAAAAAAGAAATAAAACCAGATCAATCACCCATCCATAACCAACAAGGAGCCACATGGCACAGGTGGTCAGAAGGAAAAAATGGAGGTGTCAATTATTTTACTGTTTAAACCGTTATTTACAAAGATGGATGCAATTGTTATAAGTGGATATTGGTAATGTATAACAGGTTTAAAATGTTATACTGCAGATCAGCACCAGTTACTTACCACCCAGGATCTGCTGTACTCGAGGGAAGCCATTCTGTGTCCCCAACATAATTCCAGCCAATATCCATGTGAGGCCCACTGTTAGGAGAACAACAATGATACGCACTGGACCTGCAGAGGAAGGGGCACACCAGATTTAACAGGTATCATGTATTTTGGTCCTGCACTATCATCCAACTCCTTTGGAATCAAGTCTATGCTCTTATCAACAAGGTTCTGAAAAGCAAGATACCCCCTTCCTCAGAGATTGCCCTACTACATCTTTATTCCCCAATTGAGTAGATATGTGTTAAGCAGCTATAACGCGGGGTTAGAGAACACCTTAACCTCCCAATTTGCACAAAATCATTGCATAAAAATAGGGGCTGATTCAATTACCTGCTATGATGGGAGTAAAGCATGATTTTCCCTTTTACTATGGTAGGAAATGTTTTTGCTATTTTAAATTCAGCTCTATGAGCCACAAATAAAAAGAACCATCGAGGCTAATTGAATCAGGTTCAAGGAGACCTATTAATACAGTGTCACTCTCTGCTGCCCAGAACAATACATCCCCAGAAACACAGTCAGGTTTGATGGACTTACCTGCTAAGCGCATAATGCAGCTGTGAGGCACAACTCTGGCCCTAGCGCACTCTGCTCCCTCCCACTTCTTGGAGTCACTGTTTAATGATAGACAATAGTCCATGATAATTATGTAGCAACAATGTCTAACCTTGTGGTAAATGTATTCCTAGGAACCTATGTCCTAGCTGGGAATAGATATAATGGACTTGCATGAGTGTAAACATGACCGGTACACATTATTGTATGATTTATAGGCCTCCCCTACAAACCATACATACTGTACAGGCAACCCATCATGCCCAACTAAACTAAAGGGTTCTCCACAGCATACTGTGTGTATACTGCATGTGTATGGATAAGCAGAAGAGAAGCTATCACAGAATACTTATGCAATCAGTCTCTGCTGAGGAGCTTAAAATACAGGAGTCTTGTGTAAGACAACATGGTAGCATATAGTTTCTACTATACTGCCTTATAGACTGCTTAATATAAGCCAACCCTTGTATAACTTGTCAAACAAAGACAACTGAATGAGTCAGCCTATTCCATAGCTCCTTCTTTTAGCATGACATTTATAGCCTTCAATTGTAAGAAATAGCTGTTCCTCCCCCAAGTAGACCCAACATCTAATTATCTGTACAATATATCAGCAGTTCTCATATACGCCCTTAATAATGCTGAGGAAAGACGCCATCCATCTATCAAGGAAGTGCGGTGGCAAAGCATAATACTGTGGTTGTGATCCCCTCTTCTATTGTATTCACCCAGTTTCAGGGGGACAGACATTCTCCTTAAGGAGAGCACCATTACGGTGTATGGAGTCTTATAGATAGGCCATGCTTTTTCTAATAGCACAAACAAATGTCTTTTTTTTATCCTATCTACTTAAAAAAAAAAGTGTTGAGCTAAGAGCAGCAGCTGCAGTCAAATGAGGCAGTGATCGGAAACCCAATCTGGTGCCTGGAATGGGATATAGGATCTAGTATAGAAATTGCATGCCACCTTTAAAGGAGAACTGAGGTCTTTTCACTACACAATGCAGCATGTATTGTCAGGTATCAACTATGTCTATGTAGTTAAAGCATGCTGGGACATGCAATTTGACAACATCTGGAGAGCCGCACTTTGCCTACCCCTTGTCTAGATTACTAACTAATTAACTCCAATGCAATTCAACATGGTTTTGCTCATTCACTCGAAAGTGAATAGTAAGCCTGGATCTGGTCTGTATTGCCCTTACCTCCAATCGTGACTCCTGTACTGCCTTGCATTTAAGAAAAAGCAGTGCAGATGATTTAAGTTAGGGTGCTGGTGAAAGATGACCCTCTGCATGGGGGGGGAAAGTGACTTAAGAACTATTAGGAAAGCAAAAAAGCATTTGTTTCACCGAACTCTGATTTTGCCTAAGTCTGGATCTGGCCCATTATTAACATGGAGACTAAAAAGTATATTGTTCATTATTAGATAGTGTGTATACATTTTTATCACAAACAACCCTTGCATGTGAGTTTTTGCTCTTACAAAGTTCTTGGTCCATTTTGCAAAACACTGGCAAGCCTTGCAATAAGACATCCTTGGAGAAGACGATCACAAATATAGCAGCTTCGAAAATGATATACTAAAATATGTACTCATGTCAAATGTAAGTAATTACCAAGCAGGATGTACTCAACTGTACAAATACAATGAGCAGTATTACAGTGGACTCACTGACAATGACCTAAAAATGTTCCTGTACGTTTCTCTTAGTCCCACAGATCTGATCCATTTATTTGTCTTATTAACCATCCGCTTGTCACAGGCTAAACCAGTTCTATTCAGCTTCAGAAGTCTTTACCTTGTACTGATATTTGGATTATATCAGATAACAGAAAATAACCTAAGGAAAATGTAAATAAATCTCCACCCAGGACTAAAATGTGCTAACATAAAGAATTCTTCACCCAAGCAAAGCTGAACAAACCAAGTCAAGGACTCCTCTCAGTACAATATGCACTGATTTTCAGCTTATTTTAATTCATTCTTGTTTTCACTCACATTTGTATGCAGTCCTTGTTCTAAGCACTGAAAGATCTCCAGTGTTTGGGAGGTTTTATGACATTAGTTTGGAATCTCGACATTAGCTTAGTAGTTACTAACTTTACGCCAGGGGTAGGCAACTTGCTTCTCTCCAGGTGTTGCCATACTACATGTACCAGCATGCTTTAATTGTATAGACATAGTTGATACCTGACAAAGTATGCTGTGACTTGTAGTTTGACAACACCTGGAGAGCTGCAGGTTGCCTATGACTGCTTTAGATTGTCAATGACCCTTTAACCTTGCCACACTGACCAGTTATTAAAATGAGCTTTAAAAAAAAAAAAAAAAAAAGTATACAGACCCATTTTATATAAAAAATGGATTAAATGAAGAACACATGGATGGACAAAGGGTGTGATTTATGCCAATCACGTCCAAAGTCTTGCCACCTTAATGGCAACTACCTATATATACGGTACTATGCATGGGCAACCCCACCCATTCTCTTTGACGCTTCGGGTTAGAAGCATTTTGAAGTTATTTTGTCCCAGAAGGCTCTCCCAAGGTCCTGGTAAAATTGCCTGAAATTCACGAGTCTCCCAATAATTCCGGGAGAGTCAGCAACCTTGAGCAAAATACATAGGGATAGATTTACTAAACTGCACAAAAAGGGAAAGTGGAGAAGTAGCTCAAAGCAACCAATCAAATTCTAGCTGACATTCTCTAGAGCTAGTTAGAGCTAGAATCTGATTGGTTGCTGGGGGCAACATCTCCACTTTTCCCTTTAGTAAATTGAGGTGATATTTAATATATGTTTGAGGATCGCTTTGATACACTGGCCATTCCAGGAAATGCTGGAATTCGTAGTTCCACAGGTTACATTTGCTAAGAATCACTCATAATAATAATAATAATAATTAAAAAAAAAACCCAATGATAACCATGGTGGAAGTTGCATAAAAGAGAATATGAGTTAGTGTGATAGGCTTGGTATCAATGGCAACAGGACAACACCTCATTGCAACATGTCTATATGTACTATGGTTGGAAAAGATACAGAAGAACCACAAGTACCAGAAGCCCTGCAAGCCAGAAACCAGTCACAGGTTGCCTAGGCAACCAGCCACACAACACTATAGCACGCACATACCTCCGTCTATTACCTGGCAGCCGAATAGAATCACACTTTATCCCAGCGGCAGCTTCCTCCTTCTCACATACCCGGATGTAGCTGTATTCTCGGCTCTGGATTGGTGGAGAAGCATCGTGATCGCTATTGGTTAGCTGGCCGTAAAAAGTAATAGTAACGGAGCTCTCCGCGTGACGGGAGCCGCCGAGGGTCAAAAATACTAACCGGCTGCATTGCTGCGCATATCCTATGATACACAAAACAGCAGTCATGCTACACCCTGGTAACATTCGGCCATACTGATACACTCACCAGTTTTCAATAATACATGTGATGTTATACAGTTACAGCTTCAGGCAGCAGGCTTTCCATGTCTTTTCAAAACCCAAAAAGACAACGAACTACCTGTTATACTTGTATTCTGTCCAATATCCCAAGTAACCTTCCAGGTGTTAAAATAAACTTATATTCAAAATGTACAATGTCCCTGTATTTTGCATAGAGCGCATCATGGGTCTGATTCTGACAGACATGCAGATGTGCTCAAGTTATTTGCCCAGGTTTGCCCCACTATAGTTTGCTATTTCAAAAGCCCATTAAGAAGGAATAGAAATAGAAGAATAAATAGAATTATTATTAGAAATATTCCTTTCCCACAAGGAAAATTAATTAGAGCTTCCTCAAGTGGTACTTCCTCATCTTTGCGGCACCTGCTTTGTAATGTACCTATCCACTGTGTAAGGTACTTTCTTTATAAATGGACTACGCCTAGGGTTGCCACCTTCCTCACCATAAAATACCGGCCAGGGTCAAAAGGGTGTGTGGCTTGTGGTGGGAATAATTTCGCAACCTTCTTCGGCGCAGCATAGGTACAACGCTGTGCACACAGGTGACAGGTACAGCGCAAAATATATATAATATAATACAATGTATAATATAATGTGACTCTGGCACTGTGTATTCACCAAGGGCCGCTGTAGCTGCATTAATTAAAGTGGAACTCACCACCCCCCCAAAAAAAAAAAAAAAAGAAATTACCAGCAATTACTATTGCCCGTAAAAAAAAATACTGGCACCGGCCTCCTGGCAAAATTACAGCACAGGCTGGTAGTTTATCGGCCAGTGGCAACCCTAACTACGCTGCATGCCACAGCATGACGCATCTGTTCTATCCCCTGTGTATTTTGTGGTAAAAAAGTCACACTGTCCACTGCAAATTTGGTGGGAAAAAAGTCACCAGGAATTATGACAATTTAATTTGCCACATACTGAGGAAGAGACATTTAAAAAAGAGACATTTTACCTTGAAACAATGGCCATGAAATGAGGATCATCAACTGGGATAATTACATGAGAGAGGTCTGCTCATTACATCTCATGTGTCAACCCAAAAGACAAATGGACAGCCCTGGCAAAATTGTGGAAATAGACGAAAATCTATTTGTCAGAAGGAAAACCAATGCTGGCAGGCTGTTGCCCCAACAATGGTTCTTTGGAGGGGTATGCAGGAAAAATGGAGACGGCTTTCTGTTCAGGTCCAGAAGCTGGCACACTGATGGCAAGTGCTGTGGAACACATTGAAGGGATCTGGCGTGCCTATAAAATAGAGCTCAAAAAATCAGAGTACAGCCATGCAACTGTGACCACAAATCTAATTTCATAGATCCCACAACATAACATAAAATCTGGCTAAGTTTATGTGGAGGAAGACTTTGAAAACCCTTTTGATGCCATGTTACAAGCCATTTTTCTTAAAAGGTTAAGCTGGGCATACACTATAAGATAAATTGTTCCAATCAAAAGATTTTTCAAGAGCGGGTAAAACCATGTTGAATTGCAGGGGAGGTAAAATGAATGTCAGTGTTTGCATGAAGGGAGAATACTTTATTGTTGCATGTTGCACACAGATACTGACCAGTGTTACTGTTACACTGTCATTAGACTTGTGCTAGATACATCCTCTCCCACCTGTAATACTGATTGCAATTAATTCAAATGACCTCCCCTGCAATTAAACGTGGTTTTGCCCGCTGGAACATTTAGGAATAAGGGGCCAGAAAGGACAAAAGGTTGATTTCATATTATTTTTTATATTGTATTATATTTTATTTTTGTTTTTTGATAATATGTGAAGACCACAGAGAATAGAATTTGTGAGATCTCCAGGTCAGTGAGTTTTCTTGATCCTATGAATTTCCACTTTGGGTGTATACAGAATACACAAAGAAATGCATGTACAGGAATTTGTGTTACTGTAGTCAAATCAATAACATGGTCTAGCAGAGAAAGGTGAGCAAAATGAGTCAGATGTTAACTTATTTATAACTTACTTATGTTTGTAACACTTGTTTATGCAGTAGCAGTGTCTTGTGACATTACAAGACAACGACAATGCAGACAATGAAGAAGCAGTCTACACCTGGTGTACAAGAATAATCTTGAAAAAACGACTTTTACAAAAGCGAATGAGCAACTGTTTAATAAACAAACTGGGTTATACAGGCTAAACAGAAGCAAGTATAAACACGAGCAGAACCATGTTGCAATGTGAGGGGTGCAATTCATTCTTTTGCATGCAGGAAAAATACTTTTTTGTTTTTCACATAGAATATACATACTGCACAGCTTTCAGGGTAATCTGTAAATTAGTATTGAGCTACAAAACTTCGTCTCTGACTTCTCATTCTGTTTGTACAGCTGAAAGTTGCCTTCCCTCACATTTCAGCATGGTTTTTGTCCTTGTTTACCCTTACTCTCAAACTATGGATCAGCCCCTATGCGATGTCCCCAGCAGTCAACATAGCCAGGAGCATTGTTTAGTAGATGCACACTGCCTGACTATTGGGGTTTCCTCCCATCACCCTTTGCAAGTCCTGACACAATATCTTTATAAAAAATACAACACAATTTCTAAACCCTGTCATTATACAGCAATGACTTGTTGAACTGAATCAGCATCAGGGAAATTACTTAACACTTCAGGGAGCCGGGAAAATCACCCACACTTCAGGGTTTCTCCCTGATATTCAGAGAGTTGGCAACCATGTAATAATGACTAGTCTGTAACATTTCCTGACATAGGAACAAGTTTATATTGGAAACAAAAATAGAAAAGGCACAGTTAACACCTTAACCTAGCAATCACTGTTTTCCTTGGTTTTGTGGTTGACTTAAACAGAACACCTTTATCTGTTGTATTACGCCACTCCCAAATGATTTGTAGGTTAGAGAAAGGGTTATTTACACATAGAATTGTTCTTTACATTCCTTTACTATTAAAAGTTAAACCATTGCACTTAGCCACACAAATAAACACTTGATCTGCCATGGATTTCCTTATCATTCCTTAACATCAAGTCTAAAAATAAATAGCAGATCCTATATAATAAATGAAAGGGAGCTCTATTCAAACATTCATATAATCAATAAAAGCAGAAAATAACAAAATAATATGGGCTTTATTTACAAAGTTTTTTGCCCTTATGGCTTTAAAATGACAGATTTTTATTACCCCTCAGAGTGGATTGTTCCACCCCGGGAGTTAATATAACCCCCATCTAAAGATGGCCTTAAGGCATCAATCCCCCTTTTACCTTCCATTTCCTCCCTCTAATAGAGGGGGAAAGAGGGAGGAGATGGGGGGGGTACTTGTGGGAAGAGCGCTGGGATACCATTCCCAACATTTCACCATAAAAAAATTGTTTAAAAAATATATATGAATATCATATGAACAAGGAACACCAGAACACCAGTACTAAAAGTAATGATAAACTGATAATGAAACAGATTAATCGTTCATAGAAAAACAGTAATGTATGTTAATACATGTGCAGTATTGTACTAGATTTTTGGTGAATGGAAGTAAGAAAGTAATAAATGATGGTATAGGATGCAAATAAATCCTTTAAACAGGCCCATAGTGGTAGTAATACATTTGTTTGCCAAAATAAAAATTTAAACCAGCTTCTTAACAGGTATGTCTGTCCACCATTCTTTCGGGCCATAGTTATGATTGCAGATTTTGAGTAGATAAAGTGCTAGTGCAAATAATGATGCATAATGGTCTGTTTAGTTTGCGTGGGTTCACGGTAGTTTTTAAAGACTGAAAATTGGGATCAATCATTTAGCTGACATTCAAATCATCCAGCAGAAAAAGACCAGTAAACAGAAACAAAAGTCATTCTAAGAAATTGATTAATTACAGTAATATATTATATTAGAGGGGAGAGAGAGATAAACTGGCGCTGCAACACTTGTTTGGTGTGATTTCTGTAGATATTGAGCAGAGTGGGAATATGTATATATACTAGTTCCTATTAATGTCCAATATAGTGTAGTATTTCCCCGTATATTGAAGTAACACAGATGGTAAGTATTGCACTCACGTAACAGCAGCTTGGTTTTGTGCCTGGGAGATCCCTTTTATCGTCGGGTCCAGCAGGTCCTACTGCGGCACGGCGGCGGATGGTGCTCTCGGTACGGTGTGTTCTGCCGTCTGCGGTCCCTCAAGGGGTCTTCTTATGGAGGTGTGGTCCTTCCTTCTCGGTAGCTGTGGACGGGTGCTTCCTTCCTTCTGGATGGTGCAGGGGATGGCTCGATCTACCCCTGAAGACGTCTCCCGGGATTGATGGTCGACTGCTGCTGGATTGGTGCGTTGTCCTGCTGTGCAGGAGGGGGGTTGTGGCTGCAGCGGCTGTACCCCTGTTGCTGTTTGAGAAAGTCATAGACCGTGACGAAACGCGTTGGGAAATTACCACCAACTACCCTGTTTTTTTGTGAAATTCCCGGGTAGCATGAAATACCAGGGTAATTAGTGGTAATCTGAACGCTACCAAAAAATACACTAGTAGCTTAACCCTGGTAAAAAGAAGGGTCATTTGACTCAACTACCCTGGTAGCATGTGCACAAAACGGACCTACCTAGGTAGATCAATTAAAGATTAATTCCTGTAACGTGATTATTGATTGATAAATCGGAGTAGAGGTGCAGGAGCTGTTATCAGAGAAGAGGAAGAAATACAGGCAGGTATTTATTATTTTGCAAGTGCATACACTTTGCCCCTATGCCATGCACTGTTTCCCTGCCTTTCCCAACACAATGTAATGGGATGGGATGGGATGTAATGGGATGTTCATATGACATCATTTTTTCAGCCAATCACAGTTCCTGTTCTCATGTTTGTTCTGCTCTGCAAGCAAGGACACAAGTGGTAATCTAACTGGTGTCTACCAGGGTAGTTAAAAAAATCCTGGGTAAATTCCTGGGTAAAAATCTGAACGGGGGCTTGAAGCTCTGAGCACAACCAACTACCAGGGTAACTTACCCTGGTAGTTTAAAGATGGTAATCTGAACACAGCATACATAAATCTTTTATCTGGTGTGTAGTGCACTAGTTACACAAGTAGAAAGTAGAAAAAAAGTAATTATTATTGAAAAGTTTCTTAAAATCAGACTAATACTACAGAGTTAATCAGAAAGTAATTCCCTAATCCCACAATAATAAAAATTAAGAGTAAAGAAAAGAGTAGAAAAAGTGGTAAAAACTCTATAACCCCTTGTGATTGCAAATATCTCTTGATCATAAACAGCCTATAACATGTCTAATATGTCTGTCTTGGTGGAACACTGTATCTTATCTCAGTATAAACTGTTGAAGTTAAAATATGATTAATGATAAAGAGTGGTCAAACAACTTGGTTAAAGTCTGCGTTCCAGCAGGAAACAAAGGGTCTGAGCGAATAAGTGCCATTTTGGATCATCACAATATCATGTTCAGCGATTATGGGAAATTGTCGAAAATTTGAATGCGGGTTTAATATAATTTATACAATTTTTGAAATATGTTTTGTTCCAAATAACTTATTATGTTTCTATTTCAAAGCCATCATAATGGGAGCTCTCCTTAGGATGTCATTATGTTATCATGTTAATATTATAGTTATAGCTTAGTTGCTGTTTAATGTTATATATTTTGTTTTACATTGTAATAAAGTTAGATAGAATACACATACACTAGGGACAATTTATCTGCATTGTTTTTTGGGTGTGGGAGGAAACCGGAGAACATACAATGTCCACACTCACAACCTCAGCGCTGTTAGGCATGAGTACTATCCACTGAACCATCCGTGCTGCCTGACTCTCTATTATAATAGGACAGAATATCATAGTCAGGAGCTTTTCTGGTATACGAACTGCTTATGGTTCAAGGGAACTTTTACCTCATTTAAATAAGCTATTTTTAACCTCCCTGACATTTACCTCTATAACCAGGCCTCGCAGCCCTGACAGCTTAGGGATTAGTCGGGCGACACCTCCACCTACACTGACACCTCTTTGGACTCTAGTTTCCTACCGGGCATGTTGTTGCGATCCTTCCTCTACCTCCATGATGCAGAGGTCCCCTGCGCTTTACAAGGCATCCCTCTACTCATGACCACCTGCAAACTTTGGTTTCTTCTCCGTCACCGCCTCTCTCTCTCAACCCACACTCCTCCCTCCACCTCCCACTCTTGGGTAACCCTTACTTTCAAAATGGCGTAGCTGGTTACCCCTTCACCCAATGGCACACCCTTAAAATTACCTCTATTAGACCCCTGGTGGACTCTGGGCGCCGCCGCCCCTTGACCTTCGTTCAGGCCGCTGATTTATTTCCTTTTCTCCGTGGCCACCAACTCTCATTTTTACAGGCGCAACATTATGTCAGCACCACCATTTTGCTCTGACCCCTGAATGGGCTATTTTCGGTATCCAACCCTGTGATTGTAGGGTGAGTGGTGGTCACCGGAAACTGCTCCTAGCTATCTCAGCTGCTGCTAGAAAATCTATACTCCAACTCTGGATTCAACCGTCCCCTTCACCCCTCTCCCTATTCCGGGAGAAACTCTTCCACGTGTTTCGCATGGATTAGCTAGAGTCGGTACTGCAAAAGGAGGCCAGAACACAAGCTTCCTTCGCAATATGGGAAGATTACATAGCTACCCTGTTGGATAACATTAAGCAACAAATTAGAGTTTGTTTTTCCTCAACTACATGGTATCTTACTCGGTTATGCAGCAATGACCCTCCTGTCGCCTACGTCTCTCCGCGATAAATGTAATTATCAGTATCTCCTGTGACGTTTACTTTGTTGTTTACTTTGTTGTAATCGGCTGATCACATTTTATGTATATTTGTGTTGACATGTAATTGTGTGATTTTTGTTTTGGTCAATAATTCTGTTATGCTTCAATAAAAAACTTTATTGAAAAAAAAGCTATTTTTCAGGGATGTTGGGTAGAATATTTATTGTTTTTTATTGGTATATATATTTTTATTTAGCAAGGAAAAATACAGAAGACAAAAACACTATTTTGAATTTTTACATAGATACAGTATAAAACATGTGTTGTCAAATGTACATTAAACACAACAAGAAAACTAGATAAATGCAGGATACAGAGTCGTAGTTGAACGTCTGGATCCGTCCACATGGGGTGGAATAAATAATAACAGAGGTCTCCAGGCGTAAATAATCCATGACCACCCAGATATCAGGGTGAAGATGGGGAGATAATATAACCATAACACTAGATTGGGAACATGTATTGTTTATCTGTTTATGTATATTCTGAGATCAGATAGAACGTCCCACCAAGATAAACTTGCTCGCTATAGGCAGTTTATGATCAAGAGATATCTACAATCATAAAAGTGATTGTGAGAATGAGAGCTCAAATTGGTTGCTAATCTGATGGTGGCAATATTTCCTCTTTGCCATTTTTGCAAATATAGACCTTGATCTATACCTTTTTTATCTTTTGTTACAAGTATGAAGTTATAGCATTATATTGAAAACTATATTAATATTGGTTTATTAGACAAAATCTCTTTCTAATAATGCATGTGATTGTATATGCTTTCTCGCTATAATTGGGAATTGTTGGCACTGTAAGCATTATTGTAACTGTCTACTATATATATATATATATATATATATATATATATATATATATATATATATATATATATATATATATATATATATATAGATATATAAAATTTTAGAATTTTGAGGCTATTTCTCCCTCTCCAGTTGCACAATGTTCCTCTGAAATGGTCATTTAGGGGCCGGTTCAATTGTTATCGTGCCCCCTTACACTGTTTGCGTAAGGAGGATTTATCGCGTCGTATCAACTGGTTTTGGCTACCGTAATAGACTCGAAAAAGCGCACGACTGCTTTTTTGTGTCTTAAAACGAGAATTAAATCAGCCCCTTAGTTTTTAGTTGGTCATCTACAAGTTTTCCCAGAAACTCAGTAGTAATTTATCAGGTTTATTGTTATTACTTTTATGATATTCATAGTTTGGTTTTCCTATGATCCTGGTTATACCTTTGCATCATCTTTCTATAATCTCTTGCTCGTTGCAGGCTCTGCTAGCCAGGGGGATCCTTATATTGAAATGCAGTTATTGCTTTTGCAGGTCTATTGCAGTGTCTCCTGGCAGTAGGTCATATAAACACTGCTTGTTTCCAGTTCACTTCTGTTTTATCTAGAGTTCTATTCCTCAAGCTGTATTCACTGAGCAGCATTACACAGAAATCGACCAGCAGCAACCAGTGCAGATAAATAGGATAAACAAAGAGGACAGGGGATCAACTCCAAATCGTCAGCACTCTCATTATTTGGAAAGTCAAATGTTTACCAAAATTGTGCAAGTCTTAAAAGGAAAAGACACAAAAGAAAACCACATCCACAACTTTAACGTTTAATTTTATAAGTAATAAAAAGCCTATTTATGGCTTATTATTTATGCACATGCCTGGCGAAATAGAAGAATAAATACATCAAAAATTCATACACTCTTGTTCTATAATTATAATCAACATGCTGTAGTCAGAGTATGAGGAAAATTTTTTGGCGTATAGAATGCTTTAGTAATAAAAATAATTAGAGTTGAATCTAGAAACTACAGTAATACTCATATAAGGGATATACCCAGTGTGTTAAATGATAGAGAGCGGAAAATAGGCAGGGACTCACTATACTATTCTATATAACATGGGACCAGAAACAAATTCTACCCAACGTGCCTACCAGCCGCAAGGCTGGGAATCTTTGCCCCCAAGAAAGGGGGTATATCTGTCCCTATGCAACTTTATTGGATCAACACCCGGGAACCTTATTTTACCTGTCTGTTGAATCTGAACTGGGTATTGCAGATTCTAGTGCTCATTTGTTTTTAGAATAAGAAATGATAGTTAGAATCTGGTTGCGGTGGACAACACCTTCACCATTCATATTACAAAGTATATTCAATTTATGCCATTGCTGGAGAAACAGGATGGGAGAAAAAAACAGGAAGACAGCAGAGGAAGAACAAAGGAACAGGACGGGAGAGAACAGAAGAAGACAGAGTAGAGTAGCGGATAGAGGAAAGCTGCAGGGCAAAATTAAGATTAAATTATATATTAACTCTGGGAAGGGCAAAGAGGTGATGTTGCCCATAGCAAACAATGCGATTCTACCTGACATTCTCTAGTATGTAATATGAAAATTGAGACCTAGTTGATATAGGCAATATCTCTATGTTTTCTTTCCCCCATTTTAGTAAATCTAGCCCTTAGAGTTAAAAAGTAAAGTTTCCTAGATCAACTCTAAATTATGTATTAAACATAAAACTATGCACTGTGAGTTGTAGGTGTCTCTGTATACAAGACATAAAACTATGCACTGTGAGTTGAGGGTGTCTCTGTATACAAGACATAAAACTATGCACTGTGAGGTGAAGGTGTCTCTGTATACAAGACATAAAACTATGCACTGAGCTGTAAATTCAAAATGCTTGTAAAGATTAACTTTATAATGTGCTTCTGGGGACAATGGGGGGTTGAAGGAGAAAGAAATGACCTCAAGAGGGTGGTGTTAGAAAGGTGCAAGGAAATCCCATGTGTAAATATGCAACACATGTGACCACTTTTAAACAGGGTTGCCAACTCTCCAAATGTTAGGAGACTGGCGGATTTCAGGCAGTTCTCTGCAAATCTCCCGGAACCCAGGCTGAGGCTGTGATTGTAATGTACTATAAATGTAAGGGGTTTACTGCCTAGGGGACATGCATAAAGCAATCATAAATCCACCAACCCCAGTTGCTGCTGACTCTTGGTCTCTCTCTGAAGGGACTTCGCCCAGACTTTGCCCAAGCTCCGCTCCTTTTGTCTGGCAAATGTTATTTTTTTTTGTTGAATAAAAAAACATGAATACCTACCAGTTTGTCCCCTTATTTGGACAAACCAGTAGGCAGGCAGGACTGTCGTCCAAAAACGTGACTGTCCCATCAGAATGAGGCCCCTGAGAGGGGGGGACAAGGGGGACAGCTGTGACAGGCCCAAACTTCTGGGAGGCCCCGTCACTAGTATTAACACTATTGAGGGGGAATGGGTCCTCAAAAATCTGGGTGTACCAAGATTTTTGTTGTCGGCCCTGATTGTCTTATACTCATGTGGTTACCATAGTAACTGATTATCTTATACACAAGTGGTTACCATTGTAACGGATTGTCTTATACAAAGGCGGTTACCATTGTAACTGATTGTCTTATACACAGGCGGTTACCATAGTAACTGATTGTCTTATACACAGGCGATTACCATAGTAACTGATTTCTGGAGGATCAGAAACAGAGTATTGTAACTGGAGGAATGGGTCATGTTGCAGGGTCTGAATATCTGGGTGACTGGCAACCGGTATTTATTGTGCCCTCATATACACACAATGCAGTTTTAGGACGGTCTTTAGTGACCAAGCGACTGAATCTTTGTTACACTGTAGCACAGATTGTAGCAACAGAACCATTAACTGCATCTCTGTAAATATCAGCCTGACGTCATAGGGCAATTGGTGTGGAAAATCACTTAATGCTGAACAATGAATGTCCTGTTCACACCTTCCAGCTGCACATACACAAAGAAAAGTATCCGTGATCCCCTCCCCCCTCCTTACCTGATGTAATCCAGTTTCTACTTTACAGTATGTCTGTAATTCATCTCGTGGAAACAAATACTTACCAACTGCAGTCCACATATTAAACACTATGCCTTGCTGCATTCCTTACAGACCCTGTGTTGTGTCCACAATGTAGGTCATGGCCCCAGAATTTTTTTTGTCTGAGTTTAGGTCATCAATTCTTATATATGTAGTAAGTAATGTATGTTGTGGGGGGAGATACTGAAATCAGATGAATAACTAATAACTCCACAAAATAACTTGAATTAGCCCTGATGTAGGATAAGGTTTCAGTGATTTAATTACAAAATACTTTTTCTTTTCACCTGATACTACAAAAAAAGGATAATAAAAACATAACTCATAACATGTCACTTTTGTCTATATTTTTCTCGGGGTTCAAGAAAAACAATAAATCCATTATTGTGAAAGTTATGACAATTGGTGGGCCTGTGTGTGGGGAGTTCCCCAAAGGCGCTCCCAGAAGAGAAGCATAGGCACTGGCAGATAGTGGCCAGGGTTTCTATCGATTGTTAAGGCACATGTCATGCATACAGGTATACAGGTATGCACTTCATGAAGGACCAGGTTAAGGTTTGTGGGGGAACCAAGGAAACAAAACTGTAACATAGAAAGTGACGGCAAATAGGAGCTACATGGCCCTGCTAATCTGCCCAGTAAAGGACATGCTTCACAGTAACAAACACATATGTTAAACAAGATCTATAGTCTGGACTGCCTCTACCCTGTGTATATCCCCAACTTTTTTTATAATTAAACAGGTTTGCCGAATCTCCCAGAATTTCCAGGAGACTCCCAGACTGCCGAAAGTTCTCCTGGAGAGTCAGAAAATCTTCTGGTACCAGGGCTTAGGCAATAATTTAATATACATCACTGCCTCGGCCCAATCAGTACTATGAGATGGATTGCGCTTAATTACGCCTAGGAGGGGGAAACTAAATGTGGGCAACCCTGTAATTATACAGATTCTGTCTTAAATTCTTAACTTACATTTGCTGTCCCTTCATCTTGAATGATGCTGACCTAACAGATGCGGGTTATACATGACACCTAAGACCAAATCTGTTTCCATAGCGGCACAGGTTAGGTCCCATTCATAGAAACAGACTTGATCCTACAGGGCTCCCATGGCAGCCTTGTATAAGCAATCCTGCTCATCAGAATGATGGGTGTGTGGACCCTGTAACTGGCCCTGTGTACGGGGACCCCCAGGACATCCGCCCGCTGCCCTGTGGTTAATCTGACCCTGACTTCACTTCCATAATTTAACTATATAATTGTTTTCTGTAACATTACATGGAATGTCACTATGAAACATATTTGCCCTTTGGGTTTGAGATTTCTATCTACTTAAGCAAACTCGAAGTGGGGGGGTATACGGGGGTATGCCATACCGGCACTTCTCACACTGATGTAACTGATATACTACAAATCTCCATTGACTTCTATTATATACAGTGTTTCCATACCGCCACTTCTAAATGTCCATACCACCACTTCTAAATTTCCACTTCGACCACTGCTTCTACTGTTTTGCAAATATAAAATTCCCCATACACCAGTTACAGCATTTCCTTATGCAGAGAATATTCAGAAGACCCATAGGCATCTATTGGTCACCAGTATTTTACAGCTACAAAATCATCAGGCTCATCTATGATTTAGTAAGATCCAAGTGTCCAGGCTGTGTCTCTTATTTAAAGGACAGCACAGGAATAGAGCTGTCCTTGGTGTAATGAAAAGACCCATCATTGTAATGTATATTAGTTAGTGTTATCACGTAGCAAGAGCTAAACAATACAGATCCCTTTAATGCAGCAGGTCCCATGCCTGGGGGGAGTTTATTATGCATTGTACAACCCCCTTATTCAAATGCAGTTCCTGATCCCTTTGTACCCTGCTTGGGGAAAACAATAGAAGAGTCCCTGTCCACTGCACGTCCCAAATATCTGCAGTGTGCTGAGAGCTGGAGGAGGAGACATAAGCATTGGCCAGCCCTCTGACTACCAGTGACACAGGCACTGCTGCGAGCACTGGCACAGTCACACACAGCAGAGCTTACACTCTGTGCCCAATCCAAGACACACAGGGATCCAGGGGTAGCATGCCAAGATCCCACCATCTGGAAGAGAGCACTGTACAGCCCATACAATGGAGGAGAACAATGGAAGCTGCATGCTAAAGATCAAGAGCACAGATGTCATGCTGACACTGGGACACGACACCCTCAGCTGGACCTTTAACAAGAGGTGGACATGCAGGGGGCAGCAAAGTAAGTTACATGGCTTTGTCTGTGGTGGAGGTGGAGGTGTGTTGTGTATACCCAGTATAGGATTTATAATTATTGTGACTATAATGTTGTGTAAATATTATTGGCGTCATAACACTAGAGCTATTATGCAAAGCTTGTTGTTTTCACCCTGGTGCTTAAACAATTAAGTATGGTTGCTATAATAATAATAATAATAATAATGGGTTTCTTTACATTATATTTGTTAGGTGGTAAAATGAATGAATGAAAAGAATTGGCAATTCCCTATTGTTTTTCTATGCCTGGACCCTCACCCTGCCACACCACATACCGCAGACCTGAATTATTGTAAACCTTGTCCCCATAGATCACCACCAGCATTTTCTTTAGATTGAATTTTCAATACTAGTAGATGATTAATCAGAGCTGAATTTAATTAGTTAACTGGGCAGCGGAAATGTTTATTATCTGCAAGTACAAAGGGCAATTATAGTCATTCACACNTGTAAACAGTACATAGTGATCTTGTCATGGGATATGCTGTAATAAAGGCACACAGTATCTTTTTAACATTTATTTTAACAGTCTTTTGTTTCTAAAATGAAACAGGGAATATTAGCTTATCAGGGACAGATTCAGGGGGTCACGCTGCCCCTTGGCATACTGTAATAGTTACCCATAACCTTAGCTGTCTGTCCATCTAGGAGACAGATTGCACACACTCACAGTCTGGGTAAATTCTATCCCAGGACTGGCATTGGACCTTTTTAAATTTTGGGGTCTTGTACAATTGTCCGACTCCCCAGGAATATATATGTTCTTAAATCTCAATTCAATCAAGGTGCAGATAATAAAACGGTCTAATACAAAGGACTGCTAAAACAATACACAATTATAAACCCTATATTTGTAGAGCTGTAGAGAAACAGCTGGGTTCCAATTGACATATAATAAACTTAGAAATGAGAAACTGCTTGTTATAGCTTAACCCTGAGTAACCAAGTATGTCAAACACAATTAATTTAAAAATTAAACTAAAATGACAGGACAGGTAAAATGGTGAATTAGTTAGTTCAGGGCATCTGACAACATGGAAGATGTTGCTGTCACAACGCTATTAAACAAGCTTTATTATGAACACAGGGGTCGAAACAGAATTTAAGATTAAATCATGGGAAATTATACAACTAATACCCCGTTCACACAGAGGGCTATTACCAAGGTAATGTGCTCAGTGTGAACAGCGCTAAAATTACTACTAACTAACCTGGTTCAGTGTAGATGGTGTTGACCAGGGTAGTTTGTGAACTAGCAGGGTTATTCAGCACTGAACAGGGTTAATTACCAGGGTAATTCAGATCCACAGCCAACAACCCTGCTTATTAAATACAGATTTACCAGGGTATCAGTAATACCGCCATGAATTGCAAGGAGAGGCAATTGTCAACTGTGTAAACAGAACCATAAAGTTGAACCATAAAGAGTTGATAGGCCCATTCTAATTTATGCAGAGATCTGGTCAAGACAAATAATTGTATAATGATCAGGAGACCCAACTGCCAGTTCTTCTCCCAGTTATTACATGACATGTAGCTCCGAAATTTGTTGGCAGCTGGGCAGAAATGGAATAGTGCTATGGGCAACATCCCCACTTTTCAAATCCCCTGCAAACTTCCTGCTTAGTGAATTTAGGCCATAGATCTACTTTGAGGATTGTATGAATGGTCTGGTCTGAAGATGATTGTACAAGTGTGTACCCAATATAAAATTTGTTCAGCATTTGTGTGCAATGATCAAAAGCATAAATATATTTATTTGCCTCCCCCTGCAGATCAACATGTTATTACCATACATTGTACATTTCACCTGTCCTTTAATCTCTATATGAAAGAAAATGTGGAGATGTTGCCCAGAGAAACCAATCAGATTGTAGCTGACATCTAGTGTGTCATAGGAAAGTAAGAGTAAGATACTGATTAGTTGCTATGGGCAACATCTCCACTTTTTCTTTCCCGCAGTTTAGCAAATCAAAAGGGAAGAAGTGTGAAAATAAAGTCTGAATCCACAGCAATACACATACACCTATTTAGTACAATAAACAATTGCATACAATCACAAATGCTATTCATAATTAAATTTGTTGATCCCTGTGTGATTTCCTGTTCTCTCTACAGCATCGATGAATTAATGCAATCTGTAGCCACGTTCAGTTGTGTAATTAAATGGACCTTAAATGTCTCCTTTCTTTTACAGATGTCTTTGTTCCTGTGAATGAAATTGTCACAGTTCAGGGTAACATCAGACAAGGGACAAAGGAAGAAAGTGCCACAAGTAACCACTTCTCAGGTCAGAAAATACAATATACTGAACATTTATATGATAGATATAAAGATTGGTAACTATGAAAGGTGAAGTGGATGAGTCACATGCAAATATATAGCCAACTACACTGAAAACAATTTGGTTGCTATAACTATAAAATGCTTAACTATAAAATGCTTTATTTCTTACTAAATATACCTGGCTTATCATAACATCTTAAAGACCTGTTTGACTACCTGTCACATAACTAACTAAACGTGACTTTGTGTTATAAATAGGTTGCTGGTTAACTTTTACTGCCCTTATCATTGAGCATGGGATAAAGGGAACTTACCCAAGGGTCTTGTTTCAGTAATATTAGCATTACTGTACCTGAAGTTAGAAAGCTATCTTTGTCTTTTTTACGCTACAGCAATGTCTGGTGAATCTGTCTCACCTTTGCTTGAAGTAAATAAATAAACTTAAAATTGAACCAAAGACCTTACCTATTTTGAATGTGTGCATATGTATGTATATATTCCACAATATTTAAATGAATATTCTAGTTTAAACAGTTTCAATAGAAGTATAAGTAATAGGAGCAGGCCATTTTTTAATGGTACAATTTTTATAAGTTTGAAAGCTATAATCTATATGGTTTTTTATTTTAAATTGTCATTTTAATAATGGTATATTGTTATATTTATATTNNATTTTTTTGTATAATATTGTTTTTTTTATATAATAGTATGGTATCAGGGCCAAGATCACCATTTGGTGATCTTAAGTGATCGTCTAGCGTGCCAGGCTCTGGGGGGAAGGACGGCAAATACAGTAATTTAAATACTTGGGAAGCTGCTGAGGCTGAAGAAGCCACTGCCTGTGCCCATACTGCTCCGACTGTGGGGGTGACAAGCTGCCAAATATTCTGCAAAAACACACACCTCTGGATAGGACTTTTAGCTGCGTGTGCATTCCATATGGACCTAAAACTCAGAATCATTCACAGAATTTAGGATCACATGCACTTAATTCTGTACGGATGGAATTACGAGCAGCTAAACCTTCTGATGTCTGTGCACTGTCACATACTGAAGATCTTCTGAGATGTAAGAGCCAGTATCAATAATGCACTCACTGCTATTACATTTGCTAATTAATCTTATATAAAACGGCAGNATACACTAAGACTAGAAAAATAACCATTGGCAGTACACTAAATAAAAACATATTGTTTTATGTTTTTTTGGGTGAAGCCATAACCTGCATGGAATACAAATACCACACGCAGGGGTGGCTACGCTTTCTTTGAGGGATTGTTTGACTTGTGATATACATAGAGACATTTGTGAAATTATCCTTGGGCTAACACTTTTACTACAAAGGCTTACAAATGTTTTTTTTTCGACCTGTCAGATTATAGTAACAGTATGGGTGGTATTCAATTGCGTGAGTAGGTGCAGTTGTAAGGAATGTTTACTAGCGTCACTTTGCGTGCAATATATATATATATATATATATATATATATAT